>CM029019.1:142825340-142950359 GCA_016801055.1 Panax notoginseng | reverse complement strand
CCCCTTGGATCAGTCACATACATTGAATTATATCACTTATATAGATTAAAAGTAAGAAAAGTCTCATTTTTTTTTTCAATTTGTCCAAGACCATCTTCTCTCTCTAAATTCGGGTATAAGAGAGTGAAAGGGAGTGTAAAGCTAAGCTAATATCATCTCTTAGCTTTTCAAGAACAGATTCAAGGATCAGAAATCAAAAATCCAAGTTTTAAAGGTATAAAAACCCTAACTTAGAAATCCTTTGATCTGATGTTGAATGTTGTTGTTTGTTGGTTAAAGTTATGTTAGAGGGTGTCATTTGATGATCTGGGTTGCCAAAACCTAGATCCATATCATTTTGATGCTCGAATTTAAAGATTTCTCAAATATGGAAATCTGGAAAAATGATGTCTGACAGTCAAATGTCAGGTCTCATAGATCCTTTCTTGTTAGTTGTTTTTGTGTTTTAAGAGTTTGAACTTGTTGTATGTTATAAGGTCTTGGATCTGGAACTTGAATCAAGTCCAGATCATGTGTAGATCGAGAGTTATTGCTGGTCAAACATCGTTGACCGATCACGAAGTCTGGAATCTGGGCAGCCCAGATGGTTTCTGACAAGTTTTGCTAGCCCTTGATCTTGCAGTTGTTTGTCATTTAAGCCAAGTTGTTGGTGTTATGTTGTAGCCTGACATTAAGACTACATGATTAAGTCTTCAGTTCACACAGATCATTAGCAGAATCGTAAATAAATAGGGTTAAACAAGCGTTGACCGACTGTTCTTGACAAATCTGGAAAAACCCAGAAATCGTGAAGAACAGTTCCTGACATCATTTTGACCGGCCTTAATCTCTCAACTGTTTTGTTGTTTGACTAGTTTGGTGTTAGTTATATGTTCTTGGATATGTTAACTTCAGTTTTGAAGCATTATAACGTAAAACCAATGAACAGAACCCTAATATTTGTGAGCCACAAAGTGGTCACTCGCAACTGACTGGGTTTCTGGGTTACCCAGAAAACCCAGATGAGGCCTGACAAGCTTTTTGGGAGCCCAGATCTCTCTGATTAGATATAAGATGACCATGATGTTTGTTTAGGGTTGTAGTATTGCATCAATACTATAATCTGAGCACATAAGTAAACCCAGATACCTCCAGATCTATGAATTACAGTTAATCAAATCGCCTACCTTGTAGTCACAGCCTCAAGAACACCTATAGCGATGGGTCTGTCGCTATAGGGTCCTTTAGCGACGGTTTCTAATTATTTTAATTTTTAAATTTTTGAAAATTATTTAAAAATAGATAAAAATAGTTTTTAATTATCAAAAATACAAAATAACTTCCGAAATTTTTTTTTTAAAGTCTAAAAAATAGTTTTTAATTATTTTGAGTATATTTCATAAATATTTAATATTTTTGGAATATAAATAGTATTTAATTTATTTAATTACAATATTAAATAAATTATTTAAAAATAATTTTAATTCATGAAAAATCATTAAAAATTATATATTATGGTTAGAAAATATTTTAAGTGACTTTAATATTTTGTGATGAAATTCATTAATTAATCCATATTAATGATAATTAGTTTATTTAATAAATATATTAAATAAATTATGGAAAAATAGAATTAATGATTTAAAATCATATAAAAATGATTTAAGCGTTAGAAAAATGTTTTAAGTTATAAAATATAACTTTTGATATTTTGTCATGAAAATATTAATATTTTAATATTAATAAAAATTATCGGATAATGAGTTTAAGTGTTTAAAAATCATATAAATATGATTTTAAAGTATTAAAAATACTTTGTAATATTATAAATATATTATAATATTATGACATGTATTTCATTAATATTTGATATTAAATAAATATTAATGATAAAAGAATTATGTGGTATTTAATTCATTTAAATACATTATTAATCATTAAAAATTCATGATAAATGATAATAATTATGTGGAAATTATTATGAGACTTAGAAAAATATTTTGACTGATAATAAAATTATCTTAGATAATGGTTAAGTGTTAGGCAGAGTTTAATTGAACTTAAACTCGAGATTTGTCCGACTAGACCGTCGGAATGACAGATTTGTGCCGGGTTCAACTCAGACTGTAATAGTTTGACTTGATACCGAGTCTTATATGTGTTATAGACTGATAGGGTTATGTGTTATGTGGTTAGGTTATTTTAATTACTGTGATGATATTATTCTAATTTGTATATCAATATTATTTATATATTAGGTCTTCGACCAGACAAAGCTTATTATAATGCATAACGATAATCAACGAACCAGGCAAGTTTTACTTAACTCTACTAAGAGTTGTTTCATTCAGATATGCTTATGGTTAATCATTGCTGATTGTCATTGTAGAATTGTACTCTTACATATTGCATGTATAAGTCAGGTATGAAAGGCTGATCACCTTCATTACCAGTTGGTCCAGATATATTTGTTCATGTTTATTACTTGTTCAGTCAAAATTTGTCCTGCTAGTTCATAATTATACTGTTGAATTATAGCCAGCTTATTATTCAGACTCTTTCAATCATGATATGTCTTAATAAATTTAAACTTGCTGGGAAACTTTCATGCTCACCCTTGCTATATCATGATTTAACATTGCAGATTAAGGCGAAAACGTCGGATACAGGAAAGGATAAGCCAAGTTCAGCTTGAGATAAAATGTGCAGCTAATTTGTAATAGAATAGTTTGATAATATGTTATATGTGTGATAGTTTATGAATTGTGTATAAGTTAAGGTTACTCGATTTTGGAAAAATAATGTGTACGTTTATTGTATAAATAATTTATGTTTATATCTTTCCGCAAATAGTGATAGAATGATTGTACCAGATTCGCGGTGATTCGGGACCCGGATTCGGGGATCTCACAGAACCTATGATCAATCTTGGGAGTGATCATGATGATTATCCCGAGATGTATCTAAGTGGTGATGAAGAGGCGGAGTCTGAAGAAGCTAAGGTGGAGTTAAAGAATAAGATCAAAGTTGGAGAACAAGATCACGAATTTGTAGAAGTTCAAGAACTTCGGAGTAAAGTGTTTCTCTTGGAGGAGTTATGGAAGACGGAGCGAGCGTTACGCGATATGACTGAAGAACGGAACGAGATGAAGACACAGGTGGAAAGGATGAATATTGAAGGTGGTGGATCGTCTGAAGGAACAATCAAGTAGCAGAAAGGCAAGAAAAAGAGAAAGAGGAACAACGACAGCCCTAATTCTGAAAATTCAAACCCGAAGAAGAAGCAAGCATGTAGCAAGTGTGGAAAGACTCACGCGGGAGAATGCATGATGAGGAAGAACGTGTGCTTCAATTGTAAGCAAGAAAGACATATTTCACTACATTGTCCTAAGCCGAATATGAGGAAGTGTTTTTCATGTAGGAGAACGGGTCACGGATTCAACAAGTATCTTAACAAAAAAAAACTAGTGAAGGTAGTGGACAGTAGATAACTTAAGTTTAAGCGATAGTACCTTTTGATAGTATATCGAAAACGATGTGTGAACATATGTAAATATATATATTTGTATGAATGAAGTCTTTATTTTCTATATGAATATAAGATTAAGATTAATTTTTGAGTTCTTAAAACTCATGCCTATGGTAGTTCATGACTCATAATTATATGAGATGTTTTGAACCCCTCAGCGAATGGACGCCAAAGGTCTGACTAGGATAAGTTCATAAACTCATATAATTGTGGCAAGTTCCTGAACCCCTAGGTGTGGTAAGTTTGATGAACTGGGAATAGATATGTGTGAATGAAGAATTACAACTTTTGTTTAAAGTTGTGCTGTAAATCCTGATAATATTTAAAAAAGGGATAGTGTTATGTGTTAAGTGCTAAATGTACTGTGTGCTATTTGAATAAATATGTGATTATATGAGAATTTTGTGTTAAATTCTTATTGTGTGATTAATAAGAATTCGTGTAGAGGAAAAGTGTGACAACCCGAGAATTTAGAAAATTTTAATTAATTGATTTAAGGTTCAATATTAGAACCTAAACAGAAAATAAGTGTATGCGTTTGATATTTGTAAGAAGGAATTTTTGAGAATTTCAAAATTCTGTGAAGGATTTTAGGTGAATTATTCAGGATTAAGTGTATAAGTGTTTATGTTCTGTGTATATGGTCATTTATGTAATAAGAATGTGGTTAAGGGTCAAGGGTTGACCAGATAAACGATATATGTGACAAACCCTAGGTATATATTAAGAACGTCAACGTTCGGTTAGAAAACTCTAGCGATTAACAAGAAACCCTAAACCGGTTCTAGAAACCCTAATTTCAGTTTCAGGAATTCGAAACCCTAAGTCGGAAATTTGAAACCTTAATTTATAATTAGGGAAACCTAACTGTTAATTAGGAAATAGTAATTCAAATTTTCAAGTTATAGTAATTAGCAAACCTTAATCTAATTACGAAATCTAATTTCTAATTTAGAAAAATTATTTTTCTATTAGAAACCCAAATTTTGGGTTGTAAACCCTAATGACCATTTTGAGCCTAATTGCTTAATTAACAATTTTAATTAGGAAATACAAATCCTAATTAGCAAGATTTAAATTGTGATTAGGAAATATTAATATAATTATCGAATCCTAATTATAATTTAGAAATGTTAATTTTCGATTTTTAAAACCGAAATTCGGGAATCTTAGAAATTTAATTTGCAAAGTTAGGGGTTAAACCCTAAGCCCTAAGGTTTTCAAACCCTAAACCCTAAGGGTTTGCAACAAATGGCAATTCTAGAAATAAAATGGTATGGAAATGACCATTTTATCCTTTTAGTAATTCTTTAATGAGTTGGTGGGTAGGTTTTGAATTTAGGTGAAGTTGTTCACTAACCCTAAACCCTAGGCATATGACTTATATCAGCCAATTCATTGCCACCTTGCAACCTTAGATACATTGAAAAAAAATAAAAAAATAAAATTAAACTTATAAGTTAAGTAAAGTAACTTTCCTTACTTTCAAAAGCAACCTAGACTCTCTCTCTATAATTTCCAAAATCTAGAGTGAGAAGGAGTGAGAAACAAAGTTATGATCATCTTGTAGCAAGCCAAGATCAGATCACAAAGTCAGAAATCAAAAATCAAAGCTCAAAGGTATAAGAACCCTAAATCTTGAAATCTTTGTATTTGATGTTAGATGTTGTAGGTTGTTAGTTAAAGTTGTGTATTAGGGTGTTAATAAGTGATCTGGGTTGCTAGATCACATATCTATAACATCAAAGTTCTCGAAATTTGAGTTTTTAGAAATCTAGAAATCTGGAAAAAAAAATGGCCTGACAGTCATATGTCAGAGGCCCTAGATCTTTCTCTGTTTCAGATATATGTTGTTTTATGTTATAAAGGTGTTCTATGTCATGAGTACTTTGATATGAAGCTAGAAATAAGGCTAGATCATTAGTAGATTGAAAGATATGAGCAGTCAAACTGCGTTGACCGGCCACGACTGACTGTTTCTGGGTAACCCAATTTTCCCAGAAAAGTCTAACAGTCACTTTGTAAGGCCTTGATCTTACTGTGTGTTGGTGTTTAGTCCATGTTGTTGATTGATCCTTGTAGCTTGTTGTGTAAGCTACATACTCAAGGCTTTAGATCAACCAGATCCCTATCCGAATGGTAGTAATGAGCAGTCAAACTACCGTTAACCAACTGGCCGTATGAAGTTCTGGGTAACCCAGAATCTTCAAAGGCAGTTTCTTGGACGCTACATTGACCGGCTCGAATCTTTGTTTGTTGTTGTTGTTAGACTAATATGAGGATATAGAGTTGTTCATTGACATCTCTACTACACATTGGAACCTTAATATCACATTAAGCAAGCTCAAGATGCAAGTTATTAAGATCACAAGTGGCCAGCTCGGACTGTTCTTCATTTCTAGACAACCCAGAAATGAAGAATAGCTTCTGACAACGATTTCGGTAGCATCTTTGTGGTGTTAGATTTTGATCATGAAACTTGTTTATGGTTGTAGTACTACATCAATACTACAACACTAACGTAATAACTTTCCCAGAAACCATATAACCATGAATCAAAGTCTGGTCAAACCTGATGACTCGAACTCTAACATGATGTTATGGGTTTGTTGAAGAACAGTCCAAGAACACCATTAGCGACGGTTTTGTCGCCAATGGTACCTTTAGCGACATTTATTTTCAGAAATTAATATTTTTAATTAAATAAATCGAATTAAATAGTTTTTAATTATTAAAAATACAAAATAAATTCTGAAAAATTATTTTAAAGTCTGAAAAATAGTTTTTTATTATTTTAAGTATATTTCATAAATATTTAATATTTTTGGAATATAAATGGTATTTAATTTATTTAATTATAATATTAAATAAATTATTTAAAAATGATTTTAATATATGAAAAATAATAAAAAATAATATCATGGTATAATAAAATATTTTAAGTTATTTTTAATGACTTTTAATATTTTATGATAAATTTCATTAATTAATCAATATTAATGATAATTAGTTTATTTAATAAATATATTGCATAAATTATGGAAAAAGATAGAATTTATGCTTTAAAAATCATATGAAAATGATTTAAGCGTTATAAAAATATTTTAAGTTATAAAATATAACTTTTGATATTTTGTCATGGAAATATTAATATTTTAATATTAATAGCAATTATCGAATAATGAATTTAATTGTTCAAAAATCATATAAAGGTGATTTTAAAGTATTAAAAATGTAACGACCGAGAAATTCGGATCTTATTGTAAAATAATTTTATTAATTTAAATTATAATAAAATCTTATTCTATGTGTTATCAAGATGGTTGTCGTTATATAACCTATTGATGTTAGAATGTCGTAGTATTTGAGCTACCTGGAGGAATTAAAGTGTTTGAATTTCCAAGACGAAAATAAAAGTTTTTCGAGAAATTTTCCGAAAAATACTATTCATCGATAATTGCTCGGGATTTATTTTTGAATTTTCGAGAAATACGTAATGATAGAATAATAAGGTGAGATGGATTATGTAATAAAATTTTAATTATGGAAAAAACGATATTTCGCCTGTGGACTTAATTTATAATATTAAGTAAGACGAAGTGGTAAGAAATAAGTAATAAGGGTATGATACTTAAGTATTGTACAAAGTAAAGGAAATGAGTATAATACGAAGTATTATACGAGGTTGTATGAAGGATGAAATAATATATATAAATTCTATGTGAAATAGAATGCAAGAATAATATATAAACTATATGTATTACGAAATGTTAATGGACTTGGGAAAGATTGCTTGGATTTATTATAAGTCCAAGTAAATTAAAGGGTGAGGCCCAATTATTAATTAAGGAATCAACTAGTGGTTTGTTAATATAAAGTCCAAGGATTTAATTAATCCAAGCCCAAACTAAAATCCATGGATTGGTTGACCCATGGGGCAAACAATATTTATATGGTTTAATGTGGTGATCAAGTAATGTAATGACCAAGTTAAGGTAATTGTCAAGTAATAGAAGTAATGGCCAAGCTTTGGATAAGTTATGTACCTTGCAAGTAATGAATAGTAAGGAGGTGCATGAGGAGGTGGGATGATTTAATGACCAAACTACCCTAACTTTGGAAAGTCTATAAATAGAAGAGCTTGCAAGCCATTTGTTGGTTGTTCAATTAATCCAACACTTATAAAGTGCTAAGTGTTAGAGAGAATAAGCTACACATAAATCATTCCATAAGTAAGAAGAAGGAGAAAGCTACTTTACCAAGACTTCAAAAGAGTAAGACTTCTTCTCCATTATCTTCTATCTCTACCATGATAGGTTGATAAGAAAAGATGGATTAAGAAACATGAATGATAAGAAGCAAAAAGAATGTATAAGTCATGAACTTAAGCCACATAAGTTGGCAATAAGTCATTTGAACTTATAAAAGTTATGAACTTATTATAAGTTAACCTTGAATGTTAAGTATGAAAATATGGACTTGTAATGAGTTTATTAAGAAAAGTGAATTAAGAACTCGTATGATTATTTATCATGAATACATAAGTAAAAGTTATATGTTGAGAACATATAAGGTATGATGATTAAGAAACTTTAATTGTCATAAGTCATGAACAATGAAATATTAAGTAGTTTATAATTTGACAAGTTATAAGCTCATGAAGAAATAAGTCTAAAATCCAACAATTAGGATAAGTTGTTGTAATAAGTAGGTTGAGATGTTCACATAATGAATGGAATTCATTGGTAATGTGGAACAAATCATAAGAATGAAGATTTGCTAGAAATTGCACGATTGGACGATAATCGTCGAATTCATGAAATTCTCGGAATAGAAGTCAAATTTTGTATTTAAACTCAGAACCGTTGTTTTCCAATGGAGACAAGTTATATTTGGCATTTAAGAGTTGTGGACTCGAAAATGACCGGATTCCGACTTAGAACGAAGAAACGAGCGTTGAACGTTCACGAACGTTTATCGTTTTCGTTAAAAAAATGAACCAATAGGTGAATTTTTAGCAAACGAATTCAAATAGATAAAATTCTTGCATGAATGTGTAGATTACATAATTTGTGAATCGTAGGCTTTTGAACGAGCCAATTCGGACTTATAACGAAGAAGTTATGCGTCCAGGAAGTTCACAAAATTTAAAAACTAAAATTGTTTTCTGGTGCACAGAGTTGACGCCGCGACGCCAACCCTAGGCTAAATGAGTCTCACCGCAGCGCGTAACAGTAGCCGAGCACACTGCAAGAGTTCGCCGCAGCGTGAACCGTAGTACAATTTGTGGCGCCGCAGCGCCATATACAATGAAAAAATCTTCTGGAGTGTGGTGCCGCAGCGCGGCCCATTAAGTAAGGACTCGCGCCGTAGCGCCAGTCTCAGTACAAAGATAGTAATGAATGTTTCTAAGTACAAAGAAAAGAAAGCTAATTGTTTAAAAGGTAAACACAACTTAAGGAATGTAATGTAACATTGTTTAAACTTTGTTAAACCTTAAGAATGTTGTATAAAGGTTGAGATAACCTAGCCGAATATAAATGCAAGGATAATGATAAACCGGGACAAATAGTAAATGAATCTAATACACAATTAGATTCAGAAGAAGGGTAAGATATAGTCATATACATACTTGATTATATGTGACCTAATGTAAGGCATTATGTGATCATGTATTGTACAGACTTGAAAGACTTGAACATAAAGTTAAATTACGGTAGCAGACGCTAAAGGCAAGTATTCTCACTCTTGTCTCAGTTCAATCTGAACAAGTTTTTGAGGTTCGTGTATTCTTTCGCATGAATTAAGGTATGTTGAAGTTAAAGCCAATCCCTTGGCTAGACTTGGTAATTCATTCATCTATTATCAAATGTTGTTGTCTTTTGTCAACTACTCAATATGGTTTTCAAAAGAAGACTGAAATGTTAAACAAATATTTTGTCGGTAAAACGACAGGCACGTGAGGTTGCCAAATGATTAAACATACATACGTTTAATGGATGTAGTGTTGATCAACATAGAGTACAATAGGTTGATCACCTAGAAGTACTTGTAAGTAATATCAGGCTTACGGAATTCGTTCCGGGTTGTCCTTTTTCCAAGAAAGAATGAATACTCGAGGTCTTTGACCGGAGTGAATGTTTTACTAAATATTGCTATTATTGTAAAACATTTTGAAAGAAAGGTAAAGTGTTATTTTGAATTATCAATAGTACTTCATAACTATTGTTCAGTTATTGAAGATATACGATTCATACGTGTCAAGCATGTTGTTATTGAATTGTTATACTTGATGAGCTAGTTATGCTCACTCTTGCTTAAACCATATGAATGCAGCTAAGACTGAACGTCCTGAAGGATCGAAAAAGAATAAAGGAAAAGCTAAGGCAGATTGTTAAGCTGTCTTGTAATAGAATAGGTCTAATGTTGTAATGTAACTGATATTATAACAAAGAACCTTTGTAATGGGTATAGAACTTGGGAAATATAAATGTTACTTTAAATATATAGAAGTTATGCTCGTTCTTTGAGACTTTCAATTGAATGAATGTATGAATGATTGTACAGTATAGCACCATCTGTCGGGTTGGAAGATACCCAGATTTGGGGGGCTACAAGTTGGTATCAGAGCCTAGGTTATAAAACTTAAGGGGGGAAATAGAACCTTAAGACATAACCTTAAGAAAGAATAAAGAAGTAAAAGATGGAAAGTAACCCTATAAATATGCATTATATTATGTTATGTGTTTCTATTATTTTACTGACGTGTACTAATCAAACTATATTGTTTTATTGTAGATGTCAGGAGAAAATGATATGTATAGAGACATACAGGTAGTGAGCGAGGATTCGGTTAATCGAGTAGAGAAACTACCAAATCATGTAGCCGTAGAACCAGAGGTGGTGACAATCGAGTCTGGAGACTCAGACGATTTAGACTACATGTCTATATTTGATGGCATGCTAGAGGAGGAGGTGGACGTGATGTCCTTTGATCAGGTTCCACCTACAGAGGAATTGTCTACAGGGGAATCAATGAAGGCATTGTTTATGTCAGTATTGGATAGAAATATCCATTACTGCCAAGAGGTTAAGAAGTTGAAAGAGGAACTCCAAGCTGTCCGTGAGGACAAGGCTAGCATGGAGGGAATGTGGGAAGAGGAGCACGATGATAGAATTCTACATAAGGACAAGGTCCGAGAGCTGAAATGTGAAGTCTTTGAGCTCAAGCAGGAGCTAAAGACTAAACAGTGGAAGTTGGAGAGGATGTCCTATATACATAGGAGTTCTCATGTGAATTTCCAGCAGCAGGTAGCTGGGTACCCGATAGAAGCAGGACAGACCCGACATACTATCAGGAGAGATGTTATTGTCGGTCTGGCCAACAAAGATTTTGAAAATGCACTAAGGCAGATGTAACCTAGCAATAGCTAGAGTAGCTTAGATATGTAAATATTATGTATCTAGTAGTGACATAAAACCCTCTTTTGTATAAAAAAGGGTAGTCTTTTGTAAAATCCCAATTTTTGAAAAGTAATTGCGGGATGGTAATGTAATCAGCTAAGGCTGAGTAATGTAAACAATGTAGTGTTATACTACAAGTTATGAATTAATATAAGTCTTTTTATGGAATATATTGAGTAATGAGTATGAGTTATTGTTTTATTACAAATAATAACAAACCGACAAGAATAAAGTAATAATGATGTGTTGTTTTCATAACAGCAAAATGCCGCCAAGAAGGAGACAACGAAATCAAGGCACTAATGTTAACCAACCGGAGGGTGGTCCAATTAATCCAATGCAGGAGTTCGTTAATCTTTTAACGACTGCATTTAATAGAGCTGGGGCTAATGTACCTGTGATTCCGGGAGTAGTACGAGCTACTACTTTTAAGGATTTTAAAAGTGTACGTCCGCCGGAGTTCAAAGGAACTACGGACCCTATAGAAGCCCAGACTTAGGTAAAAGAAATCGAGAAAGCATTTGTAATAGCAAATGTTGAGGAGGGTCAAAAGGTTGCCTTTGCAACCTATTTGATGAAAGGAGAGGCCAACTTCTGGTGGGAGGCAAACCAGGCTAGGGCCGATATAGGAAATCTAATGTGGGAGAGGTTTAAGGAGATTTTCTTCGAGAACTATTTTCTCACGAGTATGCAAGGGAGGATGGAAATGAGGTTTCCTGAATTGAAACAAGGGGATATGACAGTTCCCCAGTATGCCGCCAAGTTTAATGAACTGGTACGATTTTCTCCACATCAGGTGGACACTGAAGTGAGAAAGGCTTCGAGCAGGGCTTGAAAACCTGGCTCTATAGCCGAATTTCTGTGTTCCAAAGTACTTCCTTTGGAACCATATTAGAAAAGGCAATAATTGCCGAAGGTGGGAATGAGGCTCTCAGCCAGTACCACAAGGATAAGAAAAACAAGGGAAAGGTTGATGGAGGAATCAAGACCGAGGGAGCCAGTGGAAGTGGCAACGGTCAAAAGAGGAAGGGTTTTAACTCTGGGAATACCGGAGTAAAACAAGGGGATTCTAAGAGAAGGATGGATGCCTGTAAAACTTGCAGGAAGACTCACTTAGGAGTCTGTCTCAAAGGAAAGGCAGTATGTTATAATTGTGGACAGGAAGGGCACATTTCGCCTAACTGTCCAAATCCGAAGAAAAATCACGGATGTTTTGTATGTGGATCAACTGATCACATAGCGAAGAATTGCCCGAAGAAGGGGACGGAAGGAAATAAGAGAACTAATAGTGGTAAGTTGGCTATTAGTGGTCCATCTCAGCCAGGTAAATCAATGGCTTGCACTTTTAATATGACGGTCCAAGATGTTGTGGCATCAAGGGATGTATTTGCAGGTATTATTCCGATCAATAACATAAATGCATACGTGCTTTTTGATTCGGGTGCTACTTGTTCGTTTATAGCATGTGATTTTGCTAGACGACTAGAATTATTTCCCAAAAAATTACCTATACCTTTGAACATTAAGGTAGCAAATGAAGAGATAATTCCTGTTGAAAATATTCATAGGAGTTGTTGCGTAGATGTACGGGGTTATAAGTTATCGGTAGATTTAATACCAAAAAAATTAGGAGAATTCGACGTAATTCTTGGAATGGATTGGTTGATTAACCATGGTGCAATTATAGATTGCCAAAAGAAGTGTGTGAGCATCAAGACGTTGAAGCAACCTCTTGTAGTATTTTATGGTAATAAATCGCCGGGACGTTCATGTTGCCTTACGATGACACAAACTAGAAAACTGTTAAGGAAGGGATATATAGGTTATCTATGCCATGTTGTGAATACCCATAGAGTGGGAGCAACCATGGAGCAAATACCTATAGTAAACGAGTTCATAGATGTATTTCCAAGTGAGTTACCGGGTTTACCACCGGATAGGGAGATCGAATTTGTAATAGACATTGTTCCAAGAGCGGCACCAGTCTCTATGGCACCGTATCGAATGGCGCCTGTGGAAATGAAAGAACTAATGGTTTAGCTACAGGAACTATTGGACAGAAAGTACATTCAACCAAGTGTTTCTCTGTGGGACGCACCGGTTTTGTTTGTCAAGAACAAAGACGGATCGTTGAGACTTTGTATCGACTATCGGGAGTTGAACAAGTTAACGATAAAGAATAAATACCCATTGCCCAGAATCGATGATCTCTTTGATCAATTGAAAGGAGCAAAGTATTTTTCTAAAATAGATTTGCGGACGGGTATCATCAGTTGAAGGTCAGAAAGGAAGATGTACCAAAAATGGCATTTAAGACTCGTTATGGTCATTACGAGTTTCTGGTGATGTCATTTGGGTTGACGAATGCACCAGCTGCATTTATGGATATGATGAACAGAGTGTTCAAACCATATTTGGACAAGTTCGTCGTTGTGTTTATCGATGATATTCTAGTCTATTCTAAGACGCCAGAAGATCATGCTGAACACTTAAGATTAGTGTTGGAGACACTAAGGAAGGAGAAGTTATATGCGAAATTCACCAAATGTGAATTTTGGCTGGGAAAGGTGCAATTTTTAGGTCATGTCATTGACCAAGAGGGGATTTCAGTGGATCCAGCGAAGGTAGAAGCGGTAATGAATTGGGAACAACCGAAAACGCCGACTGAGGTGTGGAGTTTTCTAGGGTTAGCAGGGTACTATGGCAGATTTATCCAAGATTTTTTGAAGATAGCTACCCCGTTGACTAATTTAACAAGAAAGACGGTGAAATACGTATGGACGGATAAATGTGAAGACAGTTTTCAAGAACTGAAGAAAAGATTAAGTGAAGCGCCTGTTTTGTCATTTCCAGATGACACAGGAAATTTCGTAGTGTATAGTGATGCTTCGCATAGGGGACTTGGTTGTGTGCTTATGCAACATGGCAAAGTCATTGCGTATGCGTTACGGCAGTTGAAGGATTATGAGAAAGTTTATCCTACTCATGATCTGGAACTGGCCGCAATAGTGTTTGCCCTAAAGATATGGAGACATTATCTTTATGGGGAAAATGTGAGATATATACGGACCATAAGAGTCTAAAGTACATCTTCACTCAGAAGGAGTTGAATATGAGGCAGAGAAGATGGCTAAAGTTTATAAAGGATTATGATTGTGAAATCCTGTATCACCCTGGAAAAGCCAATGTAGTTGCCGACGCCTTAAATCGGAAGGGTCGGGAAAAGTTGTCTATGTTGACGGCTCAAGATGAGTTAATAATAGAGATGGCTAGTATGGAAATAGAAGTAAAAATGCCGAGTGATTCGGAGCAGATACTCTTTGAGACGGAGGTGCAATCTTCCATTGTAGACAGAGTCAATGAGGTACAACTCAAGACAGACGAGTGTAACCAAATGAAGAAGCGGTTATCCAAGAAGGAAGATACTAAGTATAGTCTTGATAATGAGGTATTATTAAGATTTGAATGAAGAATTTGGATTCCGAATGAGACAAAATTAAAGGGGCAAGTGTTACAAGAAGCTCATTGTTTGAGGTACTCGATACATCCTGGTAGCACTAAGATGTATCAAGACCTTCGACAGAGTTTTTGGTGGCCAAACATGAAGAGAGAAATAGCAGAGTATGTGAGTAGGTGCTTGACTTGTCAAAAAGTTAAGGCCGAGCATCAATGACCCAGTGGCTTATTACAGTCATTGGAGATTCCAGAATGGAAGTGGGAGCATATTACGATGGATTTCGTGGTGGGACTTCCGACGACAAATAAAGGGTACGATGCAATTTGGGTAATAGTGGACCGGTTGACGAAGTCGGCTCACTTTTTGCCAATCAGGGTCAAGTATAACTTAGACCAATTAGCTAAACTTTATGTTAAGGAAATCATTTCCAAACATGGAGTACCGGTATCGATTGTGTCTGACCGTGATCCACGATTCACATCGAACTTTTGGAGGAGTTTGCAAGAACAGTTAGGAACACAACTGAAGTTAAGCACAGCTTATCATCCACAAACCGATGGGCAGAGTGAAAGAACAATTCAGACGTTAGAAGACATGTTAAGGTCTTGTGTCATGGATTTCAAGGGTAGTTGGGATGATCACCTACCACTAGTAGAGTTTGCGTATAACAATAGTTATCATGCAAGCATAGGTATGCCGCCATATGAAGCTCTGTATGGAAGAAAGTGCCGAACACCATTGTGTTGGGATGAGGTGGGAAAACGCCGGATGCTAGGACCAGAATTGGTGCAGCAGACAGCGGATGTGGTAAAGTTAATACGGATGCGTCTTGTCACAGCTCAGGACAAAGAGAAGAAGTATGCGGACTCGCATAGACTAAGTCGAGAGTTTGAGGTGGGTTTGTATGTGTTTCTAAAGGTATCTCCCTGGAAAGGAAAGATACGCTTTGGGAAAAAGGAAAGTTAAGTCCAAGGTTTATAGGACCTTTTAAAGTATTAAAACGGGTGGGAGAGGTAGCTTATATGATAGCATTACCTCTAGACCTAGAACGTATACATAACGTGTTTCACGTATTGGTATTACGTCCATATAAGTCGGACTATAAGCATGTAATCAATTATGAGCCGATTCATATCGAGAAGGACTTAACATACGAGGAATCGCCGATGCAAATCATTGATAGAAAGGAACAAGTTCTGAGGAACAAGGTAATACCATCAGTGAAGGTATTATGGAAGAACCACGATGTTGAGGAAGCAACGTGGGAATTAGAAGAAAAGATGAAGAAAAATTTTCCCCATCTATTTGAGTAAAGTAAGACGAGATTCTGGGGACAGAATCTTTATAAGGGGGGAAGAATGTAATGACCGAGAAATTCGGATCTTATTGTAAAATGATTTTATTAATTTAAATAATAATAAAATCATATTCTATGTGTTATCAAGATGGTTGTCGTTATATAACCTATTGATGTTAGAATGTCGTAGTATTTGAGCTAGCTGGAGGAATTAAAGTGTTTGAATTTCCAAGACAAAAATAAAAGTTTTTCGAGAAATTTTCTGAAAAATACTATTCATCGATAATTGCTAAGAATTTATTTTTGAATTTCCGAGAAATACGTAATGATAGAATAATAAGGTGAGGTGGATTATGTAATAAAAATCTAGTTATGAAAAAAACGATATTTCGTCTGTGGACTTAATTTATATTATTAAGTAAAGTGAAGTGGTAAGAAATAAGTAATAAGGGTATGATACTTAAGTATTGTACAAAGTAATGGAAATGAGTATAATACGAAGTATTATACGAGGTTGTATGAAGGATGAAATAATATATATAAATTCTATGTGAATTAGAATGCAAGAATAATACATAAACTATATGTATTATGAAATGTTAATGGACTTGGGAAAGATTACTTGGATTTATTATAAGTCCAAGTAAATTAAAGGGTGAGGCCCAATTATTAATTAAGGAATCAACTAGTGGTTTGTTAATATAAAGCCCAAGGATTTAATTAATCCAAGCCCAAACTAAAATCCATGGATTGGTTGACCCATGGGGAAAACCATATTTATATGATTTAATGTGGTGACCAAGTAATGTAACGACCAAGTTAAGGTAATTGCCAAGTAGTAGAAGTAATGGCCAAGCTTTGGATAAGTTTTGTACCTTGCAAGTAATGAATAGTAAGGAGGTGCATGAGGAGGTGGGATGATTTAATGACCAAACTACCCTAACTTTGGAAAGTCTATAAATAGAAGAGTTTGCAAGCCATTTGTTGGTTGTTCAATTAATCCAACACTTCTAAAGTGCTTAAGTGTTAGAGAGAATAAGCTACACATAAGTCATTCCATAAGTAAGAAGAAGGAGAAAGCTACTTTACCAAGACTTCAAAAGAGTAAGACTTCTTCTCCATTATCTTCTATCTCTACCATGATAGATTGATAAGAAAAGATGGATTAAGAAACATGAATGATAAAAAGCAAGAAGAATGTATAAGTCATGAACTTAAGCCACATAAGTTGGCAATAAGTCATTTGAACTTATAAAAGTTATGAACTTATTATTAGTTAACCTTGAATGTTAAGTATGAAAATATGAACTTGTAATGAGTTTATTAAGAAAAGTGAATTAAGAACTTGTATGATTATATATCATGAATACATAAGTAAAAGTTATATGTTGAGAACATATAAGGTATGATGATTAAGAAACTTTAATTGTCATAAGTCATGAACAATAAAATATTAAGTAGTTTATAATTTGACAAGTTATAAGCTCATGAAGAAATAAGTCTAAAATCCAACAATTAGAATAAGTTGTTGTAATAAGTAGGTTGAGATGTTCACATAATGAATGGAATTCATTGGTAATGTGGAACAAATCATAAGAATGAAGATTTGCCGAAAATTGCACGATTGGACGATAATCGTCGAATTCATTAAATTCTCGGAATAGAAGTCAAATTTTGTATTTGAACTCGGAACCGTTGTTTTCCAATGGAGACAAGTCATATTTGGCATTTAAGAGTTGTGGACTCAAAAATGACCGGATTCCAACTTAGAACGAAGAAACGAGCGCTGAACATTCACGAACGTTTATCGTTTTCGTTAAAAAAATGAACCAATAGGTGAATTTTTAGCAAACGAATTCAAATAGATAAAATTCTTGCATGAATGCGTAGATTACATAATTTGTGAATCGTAGGCTTTTGAACGAGCCAATTCGGACTTATAACGAAGAAGTTATGCGTCTGGGAAGTTCACAAAATTTAAAAACTGAAATAATTTTCTAGTGCACAGAGTTGGTACCGCGGCGCCAACCCTAGGCTAAATGAGTCGCGCCGCAGCGCGTAACAGTAGCCGAGCACACTGCAAGAGTTCACCGCAGCGTGAACCGTAGTACAATTTGTGGCGCCGCAGCGCCATGTATAGTGAGAAAATCTTCTGGAGTGTGGCGCCGCAGCGCGGCCCATTAAGTAAGGACTCGCGCCGCTGCGCCAGTCTCAGAACAAAGATAGTAATGAATGTTTCTAAATGCAAAGAAAAGAAAGCTAATTGTTTAAAAGGTAAACACAACTTAAGGAATGTAATGTAACATTGTTTAAACTTTGTTAAACCTTAAGAATGTTGTATAAAGGTTGAGATAACCTAGCCGAATATAAATGCAAGGATAATGATAAACCGGGACAAATAGTAAATGAATCTAATACACAATTAGATTGAGAAGAAGGGTAAGATATAGTCATATACATACTTGATTATATGTGACCTAATGTAAGGCATTATGTGATCATGTATTGTAGAGACTTGAAAGACTTGAACATAAAGTTAAATTACGGTAGCAGACGCTAAAGGCAAGTATTCTCACTCTTGTCTCAGTTCAATCTGAACAAGTTTTTGAGGTTCATGTATTCTTTCGCATGAATTAAGGTATGTTGAAGTTAAAGCCAGTCCCTTGGCTAGACTTGGTAATTCATTCATCTATTATCAAATGTTGTTGTCTTTTGTCAACTACTCAATATGGTTTTCAAAAGAAGACTGAAATGTTAAACAAATGTTTTGTCGGTAAAACGACAGGCACGTGAGGTTGCCAAATGATTAAACGTACATACGTTTAATGGATGTAGTGTTGATCAACATAGAGTACAATAGGCTGATCACCTAGAAGTGCTCGTAAGTAATATCGGGCTTACGAAATTCGTTCCGGGTTGTCCTTTTTTTAAGAAAGAATGAATACTCGAGGTCATTGACCGGAGTGAATGTTTTACTAAATATTGTTATTATTGTAAAATATTTTGAAAGAAAGGTAAAGTGCTATTTTGAATTATCCATAGTACTTCATAATTATTGTTCAGTTATTGAAGATATAAGATGCATACGTGTCAAGCATGTTGTTATTGAATTGTTATACTTGCTGAGCTAGTTATGCTCACTCTTGCTTGAACCATATGAATGCAGCTAAGACTGAACGTCCTGAAGGATCGAAAAAGAATAAAGGAAAAGCTAAGGCAGATTGTTAAGCTGTCTTGTAATAGAATAGGTCTAATGTTGTAATGTAACTGATATTATGACAAAGAACCTTTGTAATGGGTATAGAACCTGGGAAATGTAAATATTACTTTAAATATATAGAAGTTATGCTCATTCTTTGAGACTTTCAATTGAATGAATGTATGAATGATTGTACAGTATAGCACCATCTGTCGGGTTGGAAGATACCCGGATTTGGGGGCGCTACAAAAAATCCTTTGTGATATTATAAATATATTATAATATTAAGTGTTGACTTTCATTAACATTTGGTATTAAATAAATATTAATGATAAAAGAATTGTGTGTTATTTAATTTATTTAAATACGAGTTTAATGATTGAAAATTCATGATAAATAGTATTAATTATCTAAAAATTATTATGAGACTTAGAAAAATATTTTGACTGTTAATAAATTATCTTAGATAATGATTAAGTGTTTAGACAGAGCTTAATTGAACTTAAACTCGAGATTTGTCGGACTAGACCGTCGGGATGTCAGATTTGTGTCGGGTTCAACTCAGACTGCAATAGTTTGACTTAATACCAAGTCCTATGTGTGTTGTAGACTGGTAGGGTTATGTGTTATGTGTTATGTGTTTAGGTTATTCTATGAATATATATATATATATATATATATATATATATATATATATATATATATATATATATATATATATATAATAGTATTATATTGTGATGATATTATTCTAATATTGGAGATCTATATTACTAATATTAGGTCTTCAGATAAAGCGTTATAAATTGCGTAGCAGTAATCAACGGTTCAGGAAAGTTTTACTTAACTCTACTAAGAGTTGTTTCATTCAGATATGCTTATGGTTAATCATTGCTGATTTCCATGTAAAATTGTACTCTGTACATATTGCATGTATAAGTCCAGTATGAAAGGTTGATCACCTTCATTACCATTCGGGCCAGATATATTTGTTCATGTTAAATACTTGTTCAGTTATAAATTTGTTTCCTGCTAATTCACAATTATATTGTTGAATTATAGCCAACTTATTATTCAAATCCTTTCAATCATGATATATCGTTTAATTGTTGAACTTAAACTTAATGGGCAATCTTATGCTCACCCTTGCTATATCATGATAAACATTACAAATTAAGGTGAACGCGTCGGATACAAGGAAAGATTAACGACAATTACAGCTTAAAGTTAATGTGTGCGATTAGATCTGTAATAGTATTGTATGATAATAATTTTATATGTTTGACAAGTTATGTATTGTGTATAAGTTAAGGTTACTTGACCTTGGTGAATAATGTGTTAAATGTATTGTATAAACAATTTATGTTTATATCTTTCGTAAATATAGTAATAGTGATAGAATGATCGAACCGGATCCGCGGTGATTCGGGACCTCGGATTCGGGGCCCTCACAAAAAGAATTAATGTTAGATTTTTATCAGATAATGCCGCCAAGGAAGGAAAGTCTAAAGGGAAATATGGAAGAACAATTTTTGAATCTAAAGCAGAAGGATATGTCGGTGACAAAATATTTTGTAAAGTTCAACGAATTAGCTAAATTTTCTCCACATCGTGTGGGCACTGAGGAGCTTAAAGCACGAGGTTTTAGGAACGGACTGAAATCGTTGGTACTCGAGAAGTTAGATGTGCTGCAAATTAAATCATTTTCAACTTTATTGGAAAAAGCTATTATCGCTGAGGGAGAAATTGAAGTTGTATTAAAGAATAGTCAAGAACAAAGAAAGGAGGCTGAAGGAAATAATATGGTAGGTGGTAGTGGAGGTAGTGATCTTAATAAACATAAGAGGGATGGTGATATTAATTCAGGAAATAATTCAGTAAAGATTAGGAAGAAAGGTGCGCCGTGTGTAGTTTGCGGGAAGCATCATCAAGGAGTTTGTTTGAAGAAATAAAGAGTCTGTTATAACTGTGGTCATGAGGGGTACATGTCACCCAATTGTCCCCATCCGAAGAAGGTACAAGGTTGTTTTGCGTGTAGGTCGACCGATCATCTGGTCCGGAATTGTCCAAAGAGAAATATAGGGAGGGGAAGTGCCAACAAGGAACCCTGTAGCGGAACCTTGCCGATTCGAGGACCTGCACAGCCAGGAAGACCAACAACATTCACTTTTAGCATGACAGTTCCAGATGCAGCAGCTGCCCATGAAAAGGTGACAGGTAACGAGTTCGGTTATAAATTAAATTACGCGAGAAATACAAGTTAGATATTGCTGTGATTTGTTTTCTTTTATACGATCCAAGTCACGGGTTAGAATTTGAGACACAAATTAATATTGTGTTGTTAAGAATGAATTGATGATACAACTTTAAAAGATTGTAGAGAATAAGAAAGCGGTGATTCCGAGGACGGAATCCTTTTAAGGAAGGGTGAATGTGATAACCCGGGATTTCGAATAATCCGAATTTTACGAATATATTTTTTTTATTAATACTATTATTAATTATCATTATTGTGTTGTGTACCTGTGGTACGAGCTGTGAGACTTAGTCAATTTGTGTATTGACTGAGAAATAGGAGTAGAGTTGTGCTTAACAAATTTAAAAACCTAACCCCAAGTCCGGATAGGGATTCGATAGAAAATATAATTAAAATAATTATATTAATGAGTACATGTTTATATTATTTAGAATTTTTGATCAATGATTGATCGGATAAGGTTTAAAATTATTAAACCCTAAAAGGGGATTAGAAACCCTAATCTCAAGATTAAAAATCCTAACGCGCAGTTAGAAACCCTAATCGTATGCTGGGAAATCCTAATTTTAAAATTCGGGAATCCTAAACCCTAAATTAGGAAACACTAATCCTAATTGGCAAGCCTAATGTGTTTATTGAACTTAAATATGATTAGAAACCCTAATTATATTTTAGTTATCTTAATTTCTATTTTACAAACCCTAATTGTAATTTAGAAATTTTAATTTTTAATTTTTCTAATTAAAAAACCCTAATTAGAAATTTTTATAAACTAAATATTTAAAACCTAAGGGTTAGAACCTTAGGATTAAACCCTAAAGGTTTGGTAAATTCCTTGTTTGCCATTAAAATTGCTTGTACAATGACCAAAGTACCCTTTTTACATATTTTAGTAAGTTAACTTATAAATTTTGCAAAACCTTTAGTGGTCCACCAACTCCATTGACTTTGTGTCATCAAATCTCAGCAAATCAGCCTCATTTGACACCTAGCATGCTTGAATACAATGTATCTAAGTAATATAAATGGATTTGAGAGAGAGAAATTCCATTCATTTGGTTATTTTTCCTCTAAAGCCTTCAACAACTCTCTCTCTCCTAGCATCCGAAATTATCAAGTATCTCAGTCCCATAAACACCTCTTAGATCACCCAAGAACAGATTGGAAAGCAAGAATCAAAGATTGAGCTAGAAAGGTATAAAACCCTAACCTATTTTGATCTTACATGCTAAGAAAAATTATGTGTTTAAGTGTTTAATCTTCTGTTATATGATGATTTTAGATGATCTATGTTGATCCATCATGGATCCATAACATCAAAGTGGATAAAAATTTAAGTTTTCAAAAATTGTTCTTGAGCATTCTTAGTGGTCAGACAAGAAATGTCAGTGGCCACAGATCATTGCTTGTTTATAATTTTTGTTGTTTTAAACTTGTTATTTGTAGCTGGTCATGTGGTCTTTAATCTGCAAGTGGAATCAATGTCATTCGATAGGGGTGAGCATGGTGCGGTTTGGTGCGGTTTGAAGTCCAAACCGCACCCGAAACCGCTTAGGTGCGGTTTGAAAACTTCAAAACCGCACCCGAAACCGCTTGTGATTGGTGCGGTTCAGTTTTAAAGTGTGCGGTTCGGTTTTAATTGGTGCGGTTTCGGTTCCAAAACCAATTGAAACAACAAAAAAATTTAAGCCTTCAATAAAATTTAACATAAAACTTACATCGAGCAATTAACTTAGTGACAAAGTCGACAATGAGAATTATATCAAGCATGCTTTAAAACTAAAATATGCGCTATATAAAACAACGGAGACTATTCGATAATAAGCAAGAATGTTTATCTAGTTCCCTAAAAATTAAAAGTATATACTGAAGATAGAATAAAATATATTGCAGGGAGGACTAAAAATAATCTATTAGACTATTACAATTATAGCATTGACATTAACCAATGCATCAAGTGCTCGAGCCCCTCAACTATAAGCCCCTCCAATAACGCATCAAACAAATTCAAAATTTCAAAACCCAATTGCTTAATTTTTGACTTTATAACCTCTAACATCTTCTTTCAATTGGTGAAAAATTAACAATGCAAGACTAGGGTTTTCTCTGAGCGTGTTCAAGTGAAAAGTAACTTTAAAATTTACTAGAGATAATACATATATACACACACATGGTGCGGTTTCGGTTTTATGCGGTTTGGTTTTGGCTAGTAACCAAACCGGAACCGTAAATTTGGTTATTCAACCCACCTAAAACCGCCACATACGCCGGAACCGTTGGTGCGGTTTTAATTGGTGCGGTTCGTGCGGTTTTTGGTGCGGTTTCGGTTCCAATTTGGTTACTTGCTCAGCCCTATCATTCGATGTCTAGATTTGTAGTTATTAACGGTCAAAACCCTTTGACCGGGCATGACCGGGCTAAATCTAGGCAACCCAAAAATGTAAAAAACGAGTCTGACAACGTTTTCAAGCTTCTTGATCTGTCAGGTTTTATGAGTTTTGATGTTGTTCTTGTAACCAGTTTATACCCTGTTATATGGTCTTTAAATACAGGGATTTAAATCATTTAAATCATCAGTAGATCGAACGTAGTAAGTGATCAAACCATGCCACTCGATCATGGTTTAAATTTTTGGAAAACCCAGAAATGGGATGAACTTGTTTTCTGACAACATTTGACCGGATTAAATCTGGCTGTTGTGTTGTTGTTTATCTGATCTGTTACTTCGTTTATGTTCCTTAACACAAGGAGTACATATTGGAACCATGAGATCACACAAATCGTGACTGGAACACTTAGATTATCGAGCTGCAATGTGGTACCCTGAAGCTGCCTGGGTTTCTGGGTTACCCAGAAAACCCAAGAGCTGTCTGATAGTGAGTTTAAGAAGCCAGATCTTCTTGTTATGATGTGATATGACATAGATGATAATTGTTTATTATAGTGTTACATAAATACTACATGATTTAGGTTCAAGATAGCCCAAAAATAAATTGGACTGAGATTTAGAGACGGTCAAACATGACAGGTTGATAACGAAGCTGTCAGTGTTCTTAAGCTCAAGAACACCAACAGCGACGCTTAGTGTCGTTAAAGGGCTACAGCGACGGTTTATTTATTTTCTAATTTATGATTTTTCGAAAAATATTTAAAAATTAGAAATAAATTATAAAAATTACCAAAAATGGTTTTAAAAATTATTTTAAATTCTGAAAAATAACTTTTAATTATTTGGGATATTTTTCATTAATAATATTAATTATTTGAAAAAAAATAATATTTAATTTATTTAATTAGTATATTAAATAAATTAGAGAAAAATGATTTAATATTATTAAAAAATCATTTTAAATAAGAAAAATGTATTTAAAAATATTTTGAGCTATAAAATATAACTTTTAATTTTTTTGAAGAATTTTTATTAATAATTTAATATTAATGATATTAGATTTATTTAATTATTAAATTAAATAAATAAGTTAAAAATGATTTTAATGATTTAAAAAATATTTTAAATAAGAATAAAGTGTTAGAAAATATTTTGAATTATAAAATATAATTTTCAATATTTTTGGATAATTTTCATTAATAAATTAATATTAATGATATTAGATTTATTTAATTATTATATTAAATAAATGAATTAAAAATAATTTTATTGATTTAAAAATCATTTAAAATGAGAAAAATATTTTAAGTTATAATAAATGACTTTTAATATTTTGATAATAATTTCATTAATATTTAGATATTAATGGTGATGATTTAAAAATGATTTTAATTATTTTAAAAATTATTTAAGTAAAATATTGATGATTTAAAAATATTTAAAGTTATTAAATATAACTTTAATATTTTGACAAGTATGTCAGTAATATTTTTATATTATTAAGTGTTAATGATGATAAGATTATTAGATAATTAAATCATTTAAAAATGATTCCGATGTTTGAAAATTATTATAAATTATAATAATTGTTTATAAATTATTAAAAGCTTCTGAAAAATATTATGAACGATATTTGATTTATCTAAAATAATATTGAAGCTTAGAGACCAAGTTTAATTGACAATAAATGTGTTAATTATCGGACAGGGTGACCAGAATACCGAGATGAGACCAAAGTCTAACCAGACTGAACTAGTTAGACTTGTTAAGTGTTTATATAGGGTATAAACACTGATGTGGTTATGTGGTAATGTGTCTAGGAGAAGATTGACTGTGAATTACAGTGTTGTGTGTTATAAATTATTGTGCTAATTGTGAGACCGATATTATTGGTTATAGGTCTTTCGAAAGCAGATAAGTATATTGTGTAGCTGTAATCAGCGAAAGAGGCAAGTTTCCTTAACTCAACCTTGAGTTATACTTTTTAAATATTATGATGGTTAATTATTGTTGATTAGACCACGTCTGAGAATTATTATTGATTATTCGCAGTTAGTGCATGTTTATTTAAATTGAATTAGTGATTCTGAGAATATACTTGTAGAATAACTGTTGTTGGATATTCACATCCGTAGAAGCTATTATTGATTTCAAATAGTACAGTTAAATTCTGTCTATTGTTTAATCGTATTGAAACATGTTTTAGCTAATTGTTTTGGCTAGACGAATACTTGTTAGAACTTGATAGGTTCGAGAAGAGAAGAGAAGAGAATTCAATTATTATTGATAGATCAATGCCAGTTGTTTCTGTGACACCCCCAAATTCGGGTACTTTATTTCCATCGAATTTGGTGCTCACTATCAAAATAATTACATCTAACTACCCATAATAAAGGATAAAACATTAAATAATTTTAAACAATAATCTTTCCCATTAAAGGGTTACATCATCTCATAAACAATCCCAGGTAATCTAACCTTAAATTATTACATCAGTTTGCGGAATACATTATAAAATAAAACAAGTCTTATAACTTCATGCATTTAAATAAACTTTAACTAATTCTTCATCACTTAGACATCTTGCTCTTTCCCTTGCTAGTAGATGGCTCATCACCTTTTTCGACTGTAGTTGCATTGTTAATTGCAAGAGTGAGCAAACAATTGCTCACTGATATAAAGAATAGCAATAATAATCATATGAGAATGAACAACGAATAATGTACAATAATGAACTTGTTCTACGAATAGAAACAGAAACAAGTTCGAACTTTTAATATTTGAGGGTCTTATGACCACGAACTATGTCCACGGTGTTTAGGTATTATTACCTTAACCTTAACAGTCATTAGACTGTACAGACTCTTCATAACGTACTCAGGGGGATCAGCCCTTTGTACCATTTATTGTGCACAAATAACTGAATGTTACACGTACAAAATCCCCTATGTTAGGGTTGTTCGTCTCAGTTTGAATTTAGAATTTCCGGACTAAAGACAGTTTAGTTTGGAACTAGCTTATCAATGTTTTTAGAATTTTAGAACACTTATTCAATTTCCATCAATAAAGGTTTAATACAAGAATGTATAACTGAACAAGGCTATCAAAGTCAAATATCAGATATTAACAATATATAACTGGATAAACATAATACACATACAAAGTACTATGCTCAAAAGAGTTAGAACAATCTCATCTGAATTGATGTATTAGAACAATATGTGCTTTGAATAATAATTGGAAAAGTGAACTTGCTCGATGTAACGAATTAGATTACAAGAGCTTAATCAATCGTATATAAGAATAGAATCAATAATATTGCTCGATAGAATTTAAGAACTTGCATTCATTAATAAAAGAATGAAGTTAGAAAGCTTGTTCAATGTAAGAGTTAAGGTTTAGAAACTTGCACAATTATGAAAATAGAATTAGAGAACTTGCCTTATTTGTAAGCTACACAAGTGTAAAATAATCTCCAATTACCCTACATACATCATTAAAATCGCAACAACAATTAATTGTATGAATATTAGCTTTATGGGTTTAACCCATCATTTAGGTTATAACCTTAACTTAGCATCTAACCATGTTGGTTAACATACTTAATGAATCTAAAATCTCATTATGAGCCAACATAGCCTAACCGTTCATCTCTAACCATTGAAAAAATCACTTTTAGTTTCATTATATAATTCAATTAACAATCACCTAAAACTCTTTTACACTTTGCATTACAACACATTACAATCTGTTATTGTAGTCCACTTTATGTTTTAACATCCTTTACATGCCTGCAAAACTAACCCAAGTCCGTTACGCATGACCCGCGCACCCGCCCCCAAATATTGCGCACCCGTGCGCCCGCGCGATGCACCAGACTCAGTTTTTACAGACGCGAACTACTACTCTGTTAAAGGCCAAAAATCCCAATTCAACAAAATTTCTCCCAAATTCAACATCTAAAACTTTGTAATATTATAGTTACACATGCGAAACACCATTCAATATACAAAACATTATATACACACCATTTTGAGGAATCAAAACCATAGTTTTTACAAATTTTCTTCATTTTTACACTTTTAACGAATTTGATTGCCACAAACTCGTTTCTTAATCAATTGACATGATTTAAACTTCGTTGTTTTTGTGTCTTAACATATTAACATAATCCAATAGCAAACTACAGATTATTACACATATAGAGCATCAATTTTTTGTACTTTCTAAACCGTATAATAAGAACATAAACACTGTTATTTCATTTTCTTCCTCCACTCAATTTTACGCGAATTTGATAACAAATAACAAGCTTACATGATAATTAACAGAGTTTTTCAATTCTAAATGAACATATATACATCATAATTCACGTGATTTTCAACTTGTATCAAATATACATATATATACCACCAAACTAACAATAAAAATAGAAATAGTTTATACCTTGATTATATGCTAGCAAAAGATGGTAGAATCCTTCCTCAACCCTTAACAATTCGTAGAAATCACACTCAAGTTCTCTCTAACCCTTTGTGTTTCTCCTCTTTGTGTCTCTATGCTATCAAGCTTTAGGGAAAATAAGACGCGAAATATAACTGTCCTCCCACTAACCCACGCAACTTCAGTTAAAAAAAAATAAAAAGTTTGCGTCAGTTGAATAATGCTAAAGGCCACAAGGCCTTGTTTGGCTAACCAAAAACTCCCTTAAATTAAATTATTATTATATTATTATATTATATAGTTTTCGATTGTCACACTTTAGATAATTTAAATAACTTAGTTTAGTTAATTTAAATAACTTATATAATAATAATAAAATTCTTATTATCATTATACTTATAATTAATAAATAATTATATATCTAATTTAATTAATAAATTAGACACAACACTTTATTTAATTTATTTTCCTTTAAATCAAACAATTCATTTAATTTAATTATCTTCTTAAATATTAAACAATTGATTTAATTTAATTATTTTCTTAAATTAAATCCTTCAAATAACATTATCATTATTCAACTCAATAAATATTAATTAATTTAATTACTAAATTAATTCACCATAATTCATCCATTATTTATTTCCTCAATAAATAAATTATTTTAAATATTTATTTAATTCAATAAATATTTAAATTAAATTATAAATTTCTCAATCGTTACAGTTTCGGCTAGATCGAAAAAGAAAACTTGATAGGTTTGAGAAGAGAAGAGAAGAGAAGTGATTAGATATTGAAATCATTGTATTTCGTTGTTAAATCAAATTCTAATTCAAAGACTGAGAAGAACAACCTTTTATATAAAGGGAACATATTTGGTCGTATATTCGGCTATTGCGCGCGTTTTAAGTATTATGCATAATATAGGGTATAATAAAGATGATCACTTGTTATACTTGTAGAGGGGTATGATTTAATCTTTATGGTTATCTGATACACCTTCGTATATATCAAAGTAAATCTTTGATAGATACCCAAGAAGAGAAGTTCTAGATCCTTTGTGATCACTCAGCATAAATCTGGAAAATATTCCACTTTGTTATTGCATAGAATTGATTCTTGATTATTCATTAGAATATCGTAGAAACTTTGAAAGCGTTGTACTCTTTCATTATCAAATTATTGTGTTGCATAGAAAGTGAGAAGACTTGTTATTGATTAACAAATTGTTTAGCTAATTCAAAGTTCCCCGAACTTTGGTATCATTACATCAAATTAGAGAGTCTGATATTCTTGATTCGTATATATTCGTTGTATGTCTTAACTTGCGGGGCAAATTTGTTGCTCACCCTTGCTAAATAAAACTTTTCAGCTAGGGACGAAGTTGCAGAAGGTGCTGTGAAGAATAGAGGCAAAGGCATAGTGATAAATTAGTTATGATAAAGCATATTTATTATGTTGTTTGTAAACCCTTTTTATATATCTAAGGGGTATGTTTGTAATGTTAAGGTTAGCAAACCTGGGACTAATGTATTAACAGCATATGTTAATGTGATATGTATTACTATTTATATATGAATGGGTAGTTAGATGGTATTATATTGTGGATCGTGAACACCAAACTCGGGGGTCAGGTAACCCGGATTTGGGGGTGTTACAAAAACTCTCGGTGTTATTTCTGGGGTTGAGGTTGAAACTTCCAATAGTATTTTCCGAGTCTGAGTTGGATGTCTCGGGATTATCTCCGAGATGGTAGTACTGAATATCCCCGGGTTGTCTCTGAGATTGAACTGAGTTATCTTCCAAGTTTATCTCTAAAAGATGATTATGCCCTCCTGCAGAAAATTTTGAGTGTCCATAAACCCCTTACTATTTCAAAATAATAAATAGAGGAAATTTCATTTTATTAAAAAAAATTAGGGTCTTACAACGAACCTTGTGTAGGCGAGCAAGTGAATGGAGGAAACCTACTGCAACACTATTTACTTCATCTGTTGTTGTTTTTGGGATTTAGACTTCATTATTATATGTAATACTGAACTTTAAAACTCAATTCAATGTTTTGGGTATTCAGATTTAGGAATTTTCATAGATTTTAGGGAAAGAAAATACCCATATTGATACGGAAGAAGGGGGGAGAAGAGAGGGATAGGAGGAAGGAATAGAAAGAATAAATCAAATTTATTTATATTTTTTTTCTTCTTCACGTCCACGTATGATAAAAACTGAAATGATTTAACACTCATGAGACAAAGATAACAGAATGACCCAATTTAAAAATATTAATTAGTTTAATGAGATAATTTAAAAAATTAAAAAGTTAATAATGTAATTAAAAAAATGTGCCAATTATAACATTAGTGTAACGCCCCCAAAATAGGTCCAATCCATCCAACCTATTATGAGTTACCAAATACATGGTACAGAAAATAATTACAACTTTATTACTACAATTGTCATGCAAAATACAACAACACATATGTTGTGAGTTTGATACAAATATATACCAACTGTGACTCATGTCCCAACCGTGGATAGCACGTCATAATGACACCTTACATAAAGGTACAGTCAATAACTGTTTTAAAAATTAAAATCTTTGGAAAGTGCTCAAGAAAACCTTCGTACATGGGAGGTCATGCGTCTAGGTTATGATAGATATCATATGCCCACAGAATTATCCTTGGTTGATCCAATAGACCCCAAAGAAAAACGAGAAGATTACTATCATGTTCTTTCCAATGGTGAGTCTTCTCTTGATATATCACTATCTCCACTGTCTGCAATTGAAAATTATATTTCAACCAAACTTCAAGATCATATAGGTAGTGCTCGTAGATATACTCAGCAAGTGGACGTGCACAATCCTGTCTTATGATAACACGAGGTTGTATGTCATTAGACATCTTGTATGATAGTGACAAAACACCCTTCCAAAGTTGGGTTCACCTTTCCCTATTCGGTTCACCAAAATTAAATATCAAATGGCGTATACAATACGACACACTTATCTAAAGTTCTCAATAAAATTATTTACATACTATTTAGGGAAAACATCAACAGCTATAGACCACCGTTCTATTCTCCTGTTATCCCCGCTCGACCCGGCAACACTCTTATTACCTGAAAGGAATTGTGAAGCAAAAGGGTGAGCACAACTAGCTCAGTAAAGGATATCATAACAAAAGATAATTAAATTATCAATAGCCTTCGTCAGTAATAAATCAGAGATTTAGAACATATGGTAGATGATAAAACTTTTCAACCATAATTGCAGCGGAACGAGCAATCCATTAGAAGAGTCAAATAGACCATAAAGTCTATTATCTTCTCCATGTTAAAAGTCCACCAACAATGTTTTATTCCTGTAACATAAATCAACAATTCCTGTCCACATTCATGTGAATAACTCATAATCATATTTGTGGTTCTAAATTCCTCTTCTCATCCAGGACAAAGATAATTTTCATCATTTGTCTTTACCTGAAACATCAAAGATCATGGTTATACCAAATCACAGTTCCTGTTCATAATCATACTAATAAATTCATCTTTACACTACGGGCCAAAGATATTCATCAACAAGTCATCTTTGCACTACGGGCCAAAGATATTCAAAAACAAGCCATCTTTGCACTACAGGCCAACGATATTCAACAATTGATTATCTTTGCACTACAGGTCAAAGATATTCAAAAACAGGTCATCTTTGCACTACGGGTCAAAGATATTCAAAAATAGGTCATTTTTACACTACGTGCCAATGATATTCATATATCAAAGAAATACATAATCATTTCAGAATTTATATAAACCATAATTATAACCATGTTGATCAATTCACCTTTGCACTTAAGTTAAAAATATTTAATTATAAATTTAATGGTCATGATCATACCAATCAACGATTCAACTTGCACTACTGGCCAAAGAGAACTCATAGTCACGATCATACCAATAATCTACCCATCTTTACACTCAAGTCAAAGAGAAATTTCTTCACTAGGATTATAAAAATGTTATATATGATAATAAAAATAATATGATCAAAATATGGATTTAATTTCAAGAGTAAGATTCATAAATCAGCGATAATTTGGTCAGAAAAAGAAACTAATTTTGTCGTGAATAGTACCCCGTGAATAGTAACTCATGAATAGTAATTCATGAATAGTAATCCCGACATGAAAAAATTAGAAATTCCACAATAAAATCCATACCAATATTTCGGTATAATGATATTGAAAGAATAACATTTCTTAAACTTATAAATAATTTATTTTAATTGTTTACACTTTACTAAATAATGCATTTAATCATCCTAAAATGCTAAACTCATAAGATTTCATCATCAATAACCAAAACCCTCATCAAAAATATGCATATACCTCATATAGGATTCCCAAGCCATAAAATCCTATTTTTCAATTTTTTTACTTCACATAACATATTTAATTCATTTACTCATAACTAGTCCATTTTTATGAAAAATACCAAATCAGTACAAACAAATTATTTTTTTTTGGATTTAGCATAATATAGTTCCATATTGAACATATATTTTTTTCAGAATTTTTAAAATTTATTTACTATTTTTCATATGACCAAAACAACCGAATATTTAGACATTTATCATAAACTGTACTTTTATCCAAAAATTTCAAAATTTACACAGTATACTTCTGTTATATACATGTACTCCAAATAAAAATTTCACCAATTTTAGAGTTAACCACAAGGAGTTATAAGGGTTTACTTTTAAAATAGTCTTTTCCCATAATATTCATAACTCTTAATCTATACATCCAAAAATCGTCATTTTTGGACACAATCTAGAAAACTCATCAAATTATCATTTTAAATTTTTTCAGAATTTTTGAAGGTCGGAAAAATTACGAAACTGAAAAACATAATAACCCTTAAAATCTCTTACCTCAAAAGAGCAGTATTTCTGACCGGAATATAAAGCCGAAGGAACCTTGCACTGAATAGCAACTCTCAAAGTATCTAAATACTCATAAAAATATGCTCGATAATATAGAGAGAAAGAAAACTTGTTTCTAGTGTGATTTTCAATTCTAACTTAAGCGCTTATTTATAGGAAAATGCTAGAACGTCAAAGGAGACTAAAATAATAAAATAATATTATTATTTTATTTTCCTATACCTACCAAAACCAATCAAGACCAGCCATCACCCTTAAACAAAAATTCTAGCACATGTTTTCAACAACAACCAAAAGTGAGTCCCACCCAATTTTAATAAAAATCATTTTATTTTTTGAAACTTCAGTAATTCATAATAAATAACATTTTTATCGGAAAAATACGAATTTTATGTCCATTCCACACGAAATTGAATTCTGTACAACTTTGTAGCTTTAAGTTTTTCTAAATTTCAGACAGAAAATATCCGAAACCCATAAACGGATGATTTTCAACACTCCTTAAAATTCATAACAAATCATGCGTTAATTTTTAACGGTTCAAAATTTGTGGACATATACTCGACTAATATATGTATAACATATCCAAAAATCACAACGATCCAATGGTCGGATTAAAATTATAACTCACTCAATAGGGCTTTAAGAACACCGATTTGATCTTTTAATACCTCCAATCCGACAAAATACTGATAAAACACCTCAACATTAATTCATTCATTTATAACCACATAAATAAATTCATCATTTATATCCGCATCAAATAAATATTTCCTTATCATATAAATCAATAATTAATTATTCACACAATTATGACAACCAGGTGGTTTCCAGGAAAGATGAGGCTTTCCGATAAGGATTTCTCCTTACTGGCGTGCAATTAGATGACCAAACCCCTCCTTGATAGAATTTTCTAGACATTGCCAATAATGCTATCTAATAATATTATTCAAATAATATGAATTATTGATCTGATAATAGAAAATACAGTGCAATGACAATTATTGAAACAGCAATAATATAAAATATCAAAGCAACAATTATTAAATCAATAAAATAAAATATTGAACAGTAATTACTGTAATAATTATTGAGTAGTTTCTTCTTACGCAAGAATAAATAATTTAAAAATACTGTGCAATACCGTGTGCTACTGTGCAACCACGCGTATTACTGTATTTTAACCACCAGGTATTTCAACAGTGTTAACGGTAACAATTACGCCGTTTATTTATAAAACTCAAACTTGTCGTTTTCTTCATCCGAGAGTTATTCTGTTATGGGACCCACAAATGATTGAACCGTCGTACGAATATTCCCCCACAATAAGAATATTCCACAACCAAACGAATATTCCCCAACAGAAATGAGTATTTTATAACCACTTGCGTATTTTGAAAATTTTATATATATCACCCTTAACTTTAACTTTTTTATCATTTTAACCATTTACTAAATAAAAAAATTGAATACTTTTATTTCATAAAATTCGAAATTTTACAATTAATTTTATCGATTAAAAAATTAAAGTATGTTATTTTTAAAACGAGCCGCGAATATTTCATTAGTTTTGCTAAAAAAAAAGAAACAATTATCCCCTTTAGCAATATCCCATAGTGATATTCTTCCCGTACGTTTCATATTTGACAAAACTAATGAAATACTCACGGTAGTTGGTAGGTTTTACTGATTACACCATTGAACTTTTAATTTTTCAAATTAACCCACTAAATTAATTATTATTTTAAAATTAGGTCATTCTGTTAAAAAAATAAACGAACGTTAATTTTTGATCCACTAAACTAATGAATTACCCACTGTAGTTGGCAGATTTTACTGATTACACCATTGAACTTTTAATTTTTTAAATTACTCCATTAAACTAATTAAAAATGATTATTTTAAATATTTTTAAAAAATAATTATTATTTTAGGTAAAAAATATTAGAATTTTTTTTTTCATAAAATGATTAAAGTTTTATAAAATATAGATTCAAAAAAATTAAAATGATTTTAAATTAAATTAATGTCTACTTACTTTCTTAACAGAATGACTCATTCTTAATATTAGAAAATTTAAAAACAAAAACTAAAAATAGAAATTAAAATAAAGAAACAGTAAAAGATAAATAAAAAAACTAATTCAATTTTTTCAAAAAAGAAATTAATAATTTTTATAAATAAATATTATTTTCAAGAAAAAAATTGAAAATTTTTTCATATTTTAAAAAAATGAGTAACATTTTATAAAATATAGATTCAAAAAAATAAACTTTATTTTCAAAAGAAAAAAATAGATTTTTTTTTAAAATCAGTAAGGTTTCATAAAATTTTAATTTTTTTAAATCTATATTTTATGAAATTTTACTCATTTTATAAAAAAAAATTAAAGTTTCTAGTATTTTTTACTGAAAATAATAATTATTTTTAAATATATTTAAAATAATTATTTTTTAATTAGTTTAATGGGATAATTTAAAAAATTAAAAGTTTAATGGTGTAATCAGTAAAATGTGCCAACTATAGTGAGTAATTTATTACTCCCTCCGTCCATATTTAATGACCTTTTAGAGATGTGTAAAAGAATTAAGATAATGATTAGAAAGTATTAAATATAGTACTCAATTGTCTATAATATCCTTAAATCATTAATTTATTATAGCATAATAGTTTAAAGTACTAAAAAAATAGGTAGATTAATGAGGGGTAATTTTAAAAAAATTATCATTAATTCTCCTAAATTTGAATAAACGTCAATTAATTAAGAATAAATAAAAAATTCTAAAATATTATTTAAATAGGGACGGAGGGAGTAGTTTTATAGATAAAAAATTAAAGTCTATTTATTTATTTTTAACATAATGATCTAATTTTAAAATAATTATGAGTTTAGTAGGATAATTTGAAAAATTAATAACTAAAATAACAGGTATTTCGTTAGTTTTGCCTTTCATATTTCCATTCCCTCCCTGTATATCTGTCAAATACACAGTCACACAATTAGCACAGTCTTGAGAGAGAAAAAATGGCGAGAGCTGGGCTTGCCTATGGCGGTGGTAGTACTGATGGTGAAGGAAAGCCTTGTATCACGCGCTTGATGGACAGAGGAACCGTGGAAAGCCACCGGTACTTCTTGGCTCGCCGTACGGCGATGGAAATGCTCCGGGACAGAGGATACGACGTTGCGGATTCCCACATAAATCGTTCTCTGGCTGAGTTCCGCTCCGTTTTCGTAGAGACACCCGACCTGTTGGAGCGTCTCCGTTTCTCCGCCTCTTTCACCTCACAGCCCTCCAAAAAGGTACCCCATCTTTTTCTCTGTTGAGAACCTTCATTTATATATGTATATATATACACACACATGTATGCATGCTTTAGTATCTCACTGTTTATTTATGTTTTGGGTGTTTTAATGTGAGTTTTTGGTATCTGGTACATTGGGGTATGTTGTTGTCTTGTTGATGATTTTTAATGGGTAGGGTTCAAGTTTATATTGGTGTTTTGTGGAATATTCACTTTTATGTTTTTGTTTTTGTAATGGAATTTTGTAATGATTGGGGTTTGGGTAATTGCATTTTTGGTTGTGTTTATTTTTTAATATGAATTAGTTACTATGCTCTGTTTAGTTGTGTTGGGTAAAAGGAAGGAATTCATTTTTGTAGAGAAAAGGTTTTGACCAAAGAGACTACTCCTTGAGGGTATTCTCTTCGTAGTTCTTTTCTGCTGGACCTGTCAAAGAATGTACTCACATGATGTATATGTGTCTTTGTAGCAACTCTTATGTTTTTTTTCTATTTTTTCTTTTTCAATTTGTGTAATGGATGAGATCAATTGAAGGGCGTGCTTCGTATATATTTGGGTATCTTTTTAATAATTGTGCATTGTTGGGTCTAATGGTGTTTTGTATTCCTGTTTGTTTCTAGTAAAAACCTTCCTGTTTTTAGTTTGTAGAAACATGCTATATGCAATCTGCATTTGCATAGTGCAATCTTTTGGCACGTTTGAAGGAATTTCTGTTTTACTTATCTTCTTTAAACTAACTTGATGTAAACAATGAGAGTAATTTTATTTTCTTTCAACTCTTTAAGACCACAATCAGTACTCTTCTCTATAATAAATTGATCTTTACTCCTATCGGAAGAAAGAAACAAGCACCTCATGTCAAACCACAATTTTGAAAAAGTTGACAAATTTTTGATGTGTGTGCCCATATAGTTGTGTTCTAATATGGGGCCTATTTATCATATTTTAAATTAGTATCTTGTTTGTAATTTTTAATTTTTTAAGTCGGCTAGTTTGTACTTTGTATTTACTTAGATTGTCCTGATAATTTTGAATCCACAGTTTCTCAGTTAAAGTTTTTGATATTTTGTGGAGTATTCTACTGTTTCTAGTAGATTCAAATCTATAGTCCTATGCTTATTTTTGTATTTGATATATATATATATATATATATATATATATATATATATATATATATATATATATATAATGCAAGTAAAGCTCTTGTTCCTATCATATTAGTGTAGTAAATCTAAAATATCAACCCTCTATTCCAACTGCGGTAGTGCTAAATATCTTCCTTTTGTCTTTATCTCTTAATTATGTGTTTATATGATGTTTTTGTTTGTTTTCTAGATTCTGGTTATATTCTGTGGTACTTCTGAAATCAGAAAACAAGCAATGAAGTGCATTCTATTTCAGATTAGTCAGGATAGGTTTCAGGGACGGGTAATTCTAATTTTGCAAAGCAAGATGAATTCCCATGCTCGGAAGCTTGTTGCTGAGTCTACCCTCAAAATTGAGACCTTTCATGTAAGTTGCGCTACTGGCACTCTTAATTTATAATTCTACTTCAAAAAGATAATTGAAGGCTGTCAGTAAAAAGATTGAAGTTATTGCCAATATTCATACTTGGACAGAGAGATCAGAGTTTGACAATTTTTAAGATATGTGCTAATTGTCAGTTTGGTACTTCTGACAGAGCTCATACTCTAGGATTATGTGGTTTCTTCTTTTCAATTCAGAACAATTTGAGATGTTCTACTTAGTTCCAAACCTTCTGCTCATATTTGACGCTAAAAATTGCCGGTCTATGTGGCTTGCACTATGATTCTCCTTGGTTTTTTTGCTTTCACTATGATTCTCTCTTTCTCTCTCTTTTTTTTTTTTTTTAATAAAGTCCATAATTGATGTTCTTATTCAGCAAGCAGGTATTAAGACATCAACCAACTGGACAGAAAAAAACAGATCTAGAAGTGCTTGTTGTTGGTATGGGCCATGTTTGATATTTTATTTATTTGGTGGAACTTAGAGTGAGAAGCTTTGCTTAGAATATAAGTCCTTTTCCTCATAGAGCAACAACTAAGGCATTTCGAGCTGAAGTCTGAGGAAAACATATAACACTAATCTTATTGTGTGTAGAAACAAAAACACCAACTTTCTATTAATAAAACTGAAAATAAAATTTCTGAAAATGTGTTACCTCCACCAATCTTTGATTTAGGAGACCTCTATCCAGTAATTTTTGCTGTGCTAATAAGAAAGACAGAGCAGTTCCTGAGCACGGGCGGGAGGGTCGACCGCCCTGAGTCCCCGATCAGAGGGGCCCCATATATATATATATATATATATATATATATATATATATATATATATATAGGATTTTGAACATTTGATTGAAGATTTTGGCTCTAGGAATATTAGAAGAAGTATCTTTCAATGAATGTATTTTCATATATTTTGTTGTAGTCGAACTATTATGTTTTAAGCTCCGGAAATGCACTTTTTTGGATACAACTTGTACTTTTTATTTATTTATTTATTCCTTTATTTTTTAGTGAAGACAATGTTTCGGAAATTGTCTCGTTTTTATTTTTTGCCTTAGGCCACCAAATCTCAGGAACGGCTCTGAAGAAAGAGATATATGATCTATCTGTTATCTGCCTGTTTTAGTTTCTAATTATAGCTTTTTCCAGCTTGTTTACAAGCTTGCTTTTTCAAGCTTGTTTACTCGCTTTAAGAAGCTGAGTTTGTTCCCACTCCCCAGTACTTGATTGCCTAGTTCAAGGACTACTGCAGGAAGCTTGACTGGGTGTGCACTTCTGGGAAATAGGTTCATAAATTTGAAACGTAGAAAAAGATTATGTTGATAACTGTTTTAAGTATAGACAATCAGTTTCTGAGCAGTTGAATTCCGCCAATATCTTGGAAACTATATATGTGTGTGTGTGTGTGTGTGTTTCATAGGTAATTTTGGTCCCAAGTATGCTCTTGGAGACGGTGTATAAACTTATGAGATCAATGTTTATGTGAACTTTATTTTTTGGTTTATGTTATTGTTGAGAAGGTAAATATTTTTCCTTTTCTTCTTAGTTACCTTGTATAGGAACACCATAGCAGTTGAGGTTCTCTAACCTTCAAAAGTGTTTGAGAAGCTACTGGTGTACTACTGTGGGTTTCATCATGTTTTCTTCAAATTCTATCCCTGTTCTAGGGTTGGTTATAAGAGGACTCTATAATTTTCGTCTTGAACCTCGCTTCTATGGATATCTTACCCTTCAAAATGCTCACACGAGACTTCTTCAACAATCAACTTAGAGTTTTAAAGTTTTGTTTAGTGGGATTTGCAGTTTCCTTCTTCGCTTATTTATTTATTTTTATTATTTTATTTAATGGTCAATTTCATTTCCTCCTGTTACTTGACTCAAAGGTCAAATTTAAAGAAAATGATAGTAATATAATAAGGGAAACAAAAAGACGATTCTACCCAAACTCAGTTTAATGAGAGTTTGTTATTGAAGATAGCATTTTCAGTAAAATTATAGAACACAAGATTCATGTATTTTTTGATGCATGTTACTTTTTCTTTTATCTAGTGTTTTCAAAACTTCTAAAAGTTGGTCTTCACATGGATTTCTATATAATTTTGAAGTGATAGAGACGTGCAACATTAGACAAGCAAAATTTCATTCCATGTACCCTGTGAAGATCTTATTACTATCTATACTATCCCCTGAACATCAACTTGTTGTATTCCTCTTTGTATAAGTACTTTTATGTATGTTAGCTGGATTTCGTTTACTTGGGTGTGTGGTTTTGGGGAAAAAAAATTTGATGCACTTTGACGCCCTCGTCATTAAGTAATTTCCTTTGAGATACTAAGAGTGCCTTCAAATCAGTCCTAAATAAGTAATTCGTACAGAGGTACTTGAGATGTTCTGTGAAGAATTTGTATCAAGAGTGCTTCAAACAACCTTTAATGGCTCTTAAGAACAGTGCTGAATATTGAGAAATTTAGTGAACAAATAATATAACTAGGGATTTAGGAGAGAAGAGGAACAGAGAGAGAGAATCAGGATTTGTAAGAGACTTGGAGAAGAATATATATAGAATTCACAGAGAGGGATAAGAGAATGGCCAAGTCAATTTTTCCGTTCATTATATTCGTTTGATAACTATGAAATCATCCAAAATGCTAAAATGAACCATGACCAGACTATCATGGTATCACCCATATGCTAGCTAATTCTAAAAATTACTATTTGCCAACTAACTAATATAAGTCCTCACTCTTCTGATTTACTTTATAAATCTTAGTGGCCCTTAGCATTGTAGGTTCAACATAGAATTGGATCTTTTTGTTGCTTTTTGCGGGTTTACGTAAACTAAATTATTTTACATGAATTTATGGCACCATAAATTGAATGTAGAAAGCCATGTGTTAAATTAGTTGTAGACTATATAAGTTGGAAACAACAAAAATAACCTTTGTGAGCATTATACTGGCACTTTTTTATTCCGGGAAGCTAGAAGGTAATCCTAACTTGTTGCAGTATTAGTCTCAGTAATTATATTTAAACATGAGGAAATTTGAAGTATATGCACACATAGTGAGAGTAGACGACATTCAGTAGTTTCATTAAATGGTAGAATTTTAAGGGCTGATGTGCTGACACAGGTAAAACAGCTTCAATAGAAATTTTAGGCAACTAGAACCAAAAAAAGAACTAGTGTGGAAATATTGGTTTTGTGGTTGACCACTACGAGTTCTTCTCTTATGAAGCTTGATATTGTATAATTTGTAATCCTGATAACAGACATCTTTGGAGCCTCCATTAATTACCTAGGATCATATTCTAATTGTGAATTGTCAGCCTTTCCTATCTCCCTTATCTGATTGATCTCACTTTCACCATTTTCTTGATCATCAATGTGTATAGAATGTAGCTTCTTTTTAATTGATTGTTATTTCCCCTTGCTTTTTACAAAATGTGTTTATGGCAGAGTAAGGAAGCCTGTGGAATAATAAAATTCTAACCAATGCAACAGTGGAAAATATTAACTATTGCCTCTTATTTTGATATCTTGTTGTCCAATACAATTTATAACGTCAACAATGCATTTTCAGATTGCTGACTTGCTGGTGAATCTCACAAAGCATGTTTTGGTGCCCAAACTTGAGATTTTGACTGCAGAGGAGAACCAGAAGCTGCTGAAGAAGTTCAATGTGGAGGCCAAACAGGTTGTCATTGTTATTTTGAACTTAATTAAAATGGTAGAAACTTCTAGAAGACCACACATGTTATTCCTTTAATAGCCTGCTTTTTAATGTGAAAAATAAGATCTGAATTTTAGTCCTGAACTAAAGTTTAGCCTGTTAATTTTTAATTGCTGAATAACAATGTTGCTTTGACATTTTAGTTTGAAATTCTGTTAAACACTTGGACATGTACACCAAGTCTATCTTTGAAATGTGGAATATCAATAGCATTGATGCATCCCCAGTAAGTAGCAAATGAGCAGGATTTTCGTACTTATAAACTGATGGAAAGTTTATGTTATATCTCATTTGGAAAACCTGGATATTATGAAAGATAGTATAACACAGGCTATTGTGATGAGGATTTATGACCATCCACTGTCACATGATAAACCTAATTTGAAAAATTAAGCGGACTTAGCATTACATATTTACACTCTATCACGTACAGTTTGTCCAAAACTTCAGTAGCACATTGTTTAAGTTGCAATCATATAACTTGTAGTCAAATAATATACAAGGATATGGTTCTATTGGAGCCCATAATTTTTCATCAGCCTAAAAGTGGCAGGAAGTTTTAGGGGAAATAAATTTTCATGGCAGCATTATCTTTATGTATTTGCATCCGGGTTCTTCTATATTGTATTATCTTTTTTTTTTTGCATCCAGGTTCTTCTATATGCTGACCTTATTAATCTTAAAGGTTCCACACCCCCCCCCCAAAAAAAAAACCCCGCCAAATGAAAAAATAAAAATAAATCAGTCGAGGCAGCCTAGGTGCCCCCTCCTCTGCCTAGAGGTGGATTTGTAGACACTAAATGGGGTTTAGACCCATGACTAACAAATCACACTAGAAACTTATACTGTAGCTTATGGAGCTACTTATCTTATATTTATATTCACCTTACTGTATACATTAGCTGACTTGTCATATTTGGGATGTGATGAGGACTAGGTTTCGGCTTTGTTTTAGCTAATTTTGAAAATTCGTGTAAAAGTAGAATAAAAGATTCTAATCAGAATTCGTAGTTGTACTGACCGTGCTTGTTGCATTAAGTAATGTGATAGTGTATTTTGTTCTTTTTCAACATAATATGAACTCTCCAAATATTAAAAAAATAAATGTAAATACGGATGTGTGTTTTGGTTTATCTACTTCGCTGTTGTCTTTCTCTTTTTTTCTCATGTTCTTTTATATATACAAAGTACTAGTTAAGTTTTATAAAATCCTTTTCCCCTAGCAATAGATGGAAAAGGACAAAATATAATGTATGGAGCGTGTAAAAGAGTGCTTGTTACTAAAACAGGTGGCACATGAGTATTTGTTGCATTAGGAATAAAGTTTATAATGAATTGTTGATTGATAACTTTTTTATATTACTATGTAGAACAGTTGATTAACGGATACTAATTATAATTTTTTTATATTAATTTTCTTTTGTTTTTTCCAGATTCCGCGGATGATGGAGGTTGATCCAATCGCTAAGTATTATGGACTGGAGAAGGGGCAGATGGTGAAAGTTACTTATAATGGTCCACAAACTGGTTCACTTATTACTTATCGTTGTGTCGTATGATTCCATCTTATAGGTGCTGATCTGCTGGTAAAAATCATATTTGATAGAATTTTGACAGAACTTTGGTTAACCAGGGCTTCAACTTCTGTTATGGGGAATTATTTGGTTTATGTAGTTGAAGATTGTAGATGTTAAAGTGAAAATCGTACAGAAATTCTAAACCGATATATATTACAGGGGAAAAAGTTGTATGTTGCCTTCATTTTGGATAGATTGGTGAGTCATGCTCAGATACAACCTTTTGCAGCAGATGCTGCTTCTTAATGCTCATTTCCCATTTTATATGGTTATACAATTGTAGATTATATCTGGTTGTTACCTACTTATGCTGTTCAGGTTTTTGATCGAGAATGCTGTGATATTTTATGTTGATTGTTATGATTGTGGTTCCTGAAAACTGCAGTCTTGAAACTTGCTTAACACAGCTTACAAAATGGCTCTGCAAGCGTTCAAATGAGATGGAACTTCTTGTATGCCTGTGGAAATTAATGCAGTTTTTATAGGAATGGTAGGCATTTCAAATGAATACATAGGTAAATATACGCAACAACACAGAAATACAAGTCCTAAATCTCTATAAAAAATGCATAAAAATTGTGAATGAAAGAATTCTAAAAACCTATATATATATATATATATATATATATATATATATATATATATATATATATATATATATATAGCAGATAGGATCTTAGACGGACTAATATAGCGGACCAGGCAACGGACCAAAGAAAAAACAAACACGCGGGTAGCATTTGTAAATGCGTGGGTCGGCAAAATGGGTCAAACAAAACAAAACACATTACGCCTCAGCCATCAATTTCTCTCTCTAACTCTTCCCCCTCTCTCTCACCACGAACCTGTAGCAAATAGAAGGTAAAGGGAGAGAACGGAAGCTCCGGCCAACGGAAGCATCTGCAAACGAAGGTGAGGGTACTTCACTTTATTAATTTTGTACTTTTTGTTTTTCGCGTAAGAAATCTAGGGTTTATTAGGTGGTTTTGAATTGGGATTCATTCTGCCCCTTTTCCCCTAACGTAGCTCTTCGATTGGTTTGAGACAGATCACTTCCCTGTAGAGATTAGGCCTACCGCATTTTCTATCGAAATTTTTGGGTTGATTTTGTTCCGTTTTATTTTTTGATTTTTTAGCTGAGATGTCCTTTTTCTAATTTAGGATAAATAGGAAATATTAAGGTGGTGTTGATTTGTGAAATGAATTGTATGATAATCTTGATCATGCATTAATAATGCAATAGCAGAGTCTTTCTCACCTCTAACTTTTATGGTATGGGTTGATTATGGAGGTTACAAAATAGAGACAAGACAAAATCTAAGATCTGTTAGTGCAAAATTAAGCATAAAATTGGGCAGATTAATGTTATATAGCTTTAGCAAAAGTTACAAGGTTCAGTACCCTGCATCTCAAAATTCCAATGTTGATGGATCTCTCTTGTAGTTTGGTTGCAGAAGATGACATGAATGGGAAGGAGATATTCAGTACTTGTAGATAACTGATAAAAAAAGGGGCAGTTGCTTTTTCTCCATTTTCTCTAAAAAAGGTCGATAATATATATAAGCATTGACTTTACAATATTAAAAGGTAAAATTATGGCAAATTTAGCTTAGTAATTGTACCTTTTTTTTGCTAATTGTCCATTTTAGCCGACTCCAGAAATAATAAAAGTTGGTAACTTGCAGGTTCTGCTTGTCCATATGAATATAAAGATATTACCCCATCCATTCCAAAACAGAGTCCCATTCCGGGTCAAAAATTTATCCCACAACAACTCTTATTTTGTTGCTAATAATATAAAATAACATACTTGTTATCATATTATCAAAATTAATACATCAATGTGGTACAAATATGGTACAATTATGAATATGGTACTTGCTTTGTGAAATCTCAATGTTTATATTAACTGTACCATTTTCACACTCATAATTGGTTTTATGATGACTATATAATTCTGGGTGTACTTAAGCCAAATACTTACAAGTTGGTGTTCTATTGCAGTACTATTTTGATACTCTCTTCCCCCGCATCCTAGTTCCTGTACTGCGGTTGATCGTAGCATTGGTGGTGTTTGGAGTAGTAAGGGCAGTGCTGGGAAGTACTCCAGTGGTGAAATCTTGTGCTAGAGTGCTGATTGGAGGCTGGATGACTATTACCTTTGGCTTAACCAAGTTGGTTGGCACTACTAGTGGATTGTGAACAGGAGTGCTAGAGTTTCCTTCATCTATTTTTGGGATTGGATTATAGTGTATCAAAATTTCTCTCCTATTTGCTATTTATTTGCAAAAAAAACTGCAAATTCCAATTTGGTTGTAAAATTTGACTAACTGGGTAATTTTATTATAGCACTTTCTAATTAATAGTCTGCTTTTTTCGGCTGGAAATCTTGTGGAGTAATTTGTTAACATCTTCTTTGCCAAACATTGTTTAAATTTTTTATTTTTATTGTGCATGCGTTTCCTCTGTTTGTTCTACTACTTGAACGGAAAGTGTTTGCAGTTTGGGTGGAGAAAAAAAAGGATAAGATTGAAGTAGTGTCTTGTTCAAAAAATGAGAGTAACAAGCTCCAAATCGATGAAAACTCACATAGCGGTGTTGGCTTAGCTTCTCTTAAGTTCCAGAAAGAGGAATAATAGTGGCATAGACTTGAACAAGAAGCCACGGCAAAAACCAAGGTTGAAGAGACATATACCCAAAGTAATAGATGAAAATAAACCCAAAAGGACTCCTAAAGCTAAAATGCAAAAATCCTGTAAGTTAGTTCAGGGAATTTAAAGTTGCAAAACTTCACTCCACACAATAAGACATGCAAAAATTCATGTTTATTTACTTTATGTACAAATCATTGCTAAACCACCAATACAATAAAGTTTTTTCAAAGACAATCATCCTCATGCATCAAGCTATACAGTGCATATAACAGCACAGAACACAGGTTATACTAGATGAACTAACCTCTGTTTAAAAAAAAAAGAAAATTAACAGCATTACACAACAGAAAATACATCAAATTACATCCAAAATCTGCCACATTACATGGAATTACATCCAAATACATTCAAATTAATCTAAGACAAATCACACTAATTAGAGTTTTCAAATCTACCATAGTCTAATACAACCATTGTAAAACAAGCCTAACATGGCAACCTTAACCAAATATATGAAAGACAAAATCTCATCCATCATTTTCACGTAAAAGTTATAGTGATATTCCTAAAATCTCATCCATCATTTCCACACAAAAACAACCACTGCCCCTACTACAAAAACGACCAAAGGTAATAGCCATCCAGCCTCCAATCAGCACCCTAGCACAAGATTTCACCACAGGAGACTTCCCAGCACTGCCCCTATTACTCCAAACACCACCAATGCTACGATCAACTGCAGTACAGGAACTGGGATGCGGGGGAAGAGAGTATCAAAATAGTACTGCAATAGAACACCAACTTGTAAGTATTTTTCTTAACACCCAGAAAGAAATATAGACAAGATAGAAGAGCATGAATTATATAGTCATCATAAAAATCATTCAGAGAAATAGTTTCAGTAAATGTGGTGTTGGTGTCCTGTATTGTGTTGGTTTTTATGGTGTATCAACTATGTAATGATGTTTTGTTCACTAAAGCAAGGAGTTGTAATATGAATATTTTGTGGTACTCGTGGAGTTTACTGTATCTATTTCCAAAAATATATAGCTAATTACTACCAATGAAGAGTCCTCTGGTGGTGTCTCTTGTACTTTTATACAGCTCTACATCCCCCATTAGGTGCCATATTTGATGGCAGAGTATGCGTCATAATGCACTTTCATTTCCTTCCACAATGGCATCAGAACCAGAAATTAAAGTTGGTTCATGATCTTGGGGGATGGATATGGGAAATTCAAGTCATCTGTCTAGACAACAAGAACCCAAACCAACCTAAACAAGAAACTCTAGCAAACTATTACAAGAAACTCTTACCAAATTTTCATCACCACATACATATGAAATGATCATCCTATTTAAGAGTGCCAGGCACAAAATTCAAACAAGAATAGCCAAAGTAACAGAAAATTAAAAATCGAAGGAATTAAAAGAAACATCAATACAATCTTTTGATAACAACAAAATTAACAAAAACTGTAAAATAAAATAGAAATGAGGATTGAGGCGAAAAAAATGAAAAAGAAAGCAGTATGTCCATGTACTCCAAATTTATATACTAATAGTCTTTTGATATCAATGATTCACAGCATAATCCTTTTATTGGAAAATTTTCTTTTTTTTTCTTTTGCTCAATAAAAACTGTAATGTTTGTAGCATTTCTTAAATAAAACTAATTAAAATGAGTGGACACTTCCTAATTGTTAGTCCCCCATCCTATTGTAGTTTTCCCCAATTTTAAGAGCTTGTGGCACAAATTTTATGAAGTGACAGAATACAGTCGCAGTTAGGATTTTTAAAGAACAAACCCTAGATTTTGTTCAACAGTCGCAGTTATGCTCTGAGAAAAAGGTATTGCCGACTTGAGCTTAGGATTTTTAAAGAACAACCCTAGATTTTCAAATGCCTGAAAAAAAATTGCAAGCCCAAAAAAGTGATACAAATGCTTTACCTTCCCTTCCGTTTGCTATGGTTTCGAGCTCAGACCTTCCGATGAGCTTTTCCGTCTGCTAGTTTATCGTGTGAGAGAGGGATGGAAGCAGTTTGAGGAGAGAGACAGGAGAGCTTTTCCGTCTGCTACTTTGAGGAGAGAGAGAATCGACAGATTGGGAGGTTCTGAGAAATTCGCAGATTGGGAGGTTTTTTGACCCGGTCTTTGTGACCCGCGAATTTCTTCCCCTTTTTTTGCAATCTGACCCGCGCTTTTTTTTTTTTTTTTTTATTTAGTCCGTTGCTTGGTCCGTTTCTTTAGGCCGTTTCTGAACGGGGCTGATATATATATATATATATATATATATATATATATATATATATATATATATATATATATATAGGAACCGGATCCTGTCCGGACTTCCGGACTCCCGGACAGGTTTAAAATCCGGACAGGTTAAAAAAAAATTAATAATTTTTGTTATATGTATCCAAAGCACTGTATTATGAAAAAAATTTCAGTTCCATAAATTATTAATTTTTTTTAGTTGTTTAAAAAAAAGCAAAATAAAATAAAATAAATAAATTCCGGACATTAGATCCGTCCGGATTGGATCTTCTGGATTGGATCTTGTCCCTATATATGTGTGTGTGTGTGTATGTGTGTGTGTGTATGTGTGTGTGGGCTGATTCATAGCTAAACGTTGTAAAAAAGAGATTAGCTGGCCTCGAGGCGAGCCGTAAATTTGGACGTATCAAATACCACCAACATTAATTTGTCAAGGCCAGAAATGGTTCACGGGGACGAGAGTGTAAACTCGTATGAAAAGATTGACCCTGGTTCGTGAAGATTAGTCAAATTGTGTTTGGAAAACTCCTGATTATAAAAAACAAGAGGTTAGCCTCCAAACAAATCTTGATCGTCCATCGAATATCTAACGACTAATATAACTCCCGTTCGCAGTTTAATTTTCAGTATTTTGCAGTTTAATACTGCAGACGGGAAAAAAGTCCAAAACGCCGCTCCTTTTCAAGTCCCCGTTCGCAGTATTAAACTACGGACGCTATTTTCCTTTTGAAAATTAATACATTGTTGTTTAATTCTAAACAACTGTTCGCAGTTTAATACTGTGGATTCTTGGTCTCCCAAACGACGCCCCGATTTAACCAAAAGACGCCAAGAAACTCATAAGTCTTGTCTGCAGTTTAATACTACGGATGCTAAATGAGACCCGAACGACTCCCCAGTTTAACCAAACAACGCCAAGAATGTCATAAGTTTCGTCCGTAGTTTAATACTGCGGACGCTAGGTCTCTATATAAATATGGCCAAGTGCTGGTGAGAACTTCATACTTCATATAATAACTTATGGATCTCATCTGATTTTCATAGTTTCTTTTGGAGAAGTAGAATAGTTCGAATTAAGGACTTCAAAGAATTTTCTATTTCTTCTTGCATATTGTGATTATTGTTACTGATTCCTTAAATCTATAACAACCTACTTGAATATGCAAGAGAAATAGAAAATTTTTCAGCCTTGATTCAAAATAGAGGATTTTCAGCTTTAACATCTAACAAGAAATCTATACAAAGAAGTTTCACCAAAATGCATACAGAGAAGTTTAACATCTAACAAGAAATATGTTGTTAGGATAGGTAATTGTTTAACTCTTTTATGCAAACCTTGGAGTGTCGTCGCAACATGTTAAGGTTATTCCAATAAGTTGTGATGACACTTATAAGTTTTGCATAGAATACCTAAACAATTGACTCATTTTGGCAGTCGTATTTAACCTAGTATCCGCAATATTAAAATGCAGACATGACTTACTTAAAAAATGGCGTCGTTTACCAGTTGTTTTACAATTTAGAATCCGCAGTTTAATACTGTGGACGAGACTTACATATAAAAACGGCATCATGTACCTGTTGTTGTACCATTTAGAGTCCGCAGTTTAATACCTACAGACATGAGGCCTATAATTTCATAAAAATCCATACAAAGAAGTTTCAAAGCAAAATGATTTTATTAACATGCAATTACATGCATGTAAATACATAAATAGAGCAGACACAAACAATAACACTGCCCAAGTAATTGTTTCTCAAAATCCATACAGAGAAACAAAATTATGAAGCTTCAAACCTTTTCAATCCTAAAGCTTTATAATGGTTTCGCTTATCATGGTTTGTAAATATTTCACATACTGCACATTTTCTAAATGACTTTTGTCCTACGAATTGTTCAATAACACTTTTCAATCGTGTTACTTTTTTACGACCTTTTATCTGCGAACATATTGGATCAAACACATGATCATTGGAAGCAGCAACATCATCATCATCATCGTCTTCAATTTCATATCATCCTCGGCCTTGATAAAAGGTTGCACATTGTCGTCTTGTCTTATTTTGACACCTTTAACAGGGATTTTGACCACAATTTTTTCCTCACGATCTATAATTTCAGCAACATATCTAGTGGCTTCAAAAGAAGATGAAACATCCAACACAAAACCCAGAAATCATTTGGCAAAACGATTGAACCGACTGGTTTATGTCTCGACATAATCTGTGACCGAGGTGAGAATGTACGGAGCGACACTGCTAATTATATTAGCATCTTGAGTCCATCGCTTGTGTATCAATTCTTTAGGAATTTGAACCAAGTTCTTTGAAGTTAGTAGCTTGAGAATTTGACGACATATAGTAGCAGAATGTTCAAACATTTTGCAATTACATTTCGCTATCACGGTTTCTATATATTGCACAACTATGAAATACCTACGGCGAGATTTATGAACCATCACTTTGAACACCAAGTAGTTTTTTGAATCAGAAGTTGACAACTCAGACGCCTTTTTAGAAGTTAACTTGTGCAATTTTTTCAGTTCAATTTGAAAACGCCGAGACATTTCTTTGATATATATTTTAGATGCATGCATCTCTAACAGATCTCCAATAACAAATTTCCTTTCACGATTGGATATGATATAATCATCTTTCTTCTCTTTGATGTACTGCTTCTTGATCAATAGCTTTCTGGGACTTTTAAACAAAATCTCTAATCCCTGCGGAAGTATTGAATAATTCGTCAAAAAAGTTGTTCATACTTTCATTCCTAGAAGTAGTAGTCATTCCCGCTGCGAAGAAATTTTTTTAATACACCCCAATCCATTTTCTTTTAATTCATACAGAGATTTCAACCATTCGTGATTCTGCACACTGTAGTTTTCAAGCAACAAATTCCATCAATGCTCAAATTCTTGAATAGTCAAACACTTAAAGTCGCAGTAGTTAAAATCTGACTTAAAAGTTGGATGCGATGAATAGATATGCCCAAGTTTTTCAAGATATTTCTTACTAATGTGTCAGGTACACAATGCATGGTGTGTATTAGGAAAAACCCTAGCAATCACATTCAATATAACACGATCTTCGTGACGAGCGAGACTTTTGTAATTAATTTTTAAATATTTATTGAATTAAATAAATAGTTTATTTATTTATTTATTGAGTTAAATAATCATTTGATAGAATTGTGGTAGATTAATTTAATTAAGTGTGTCACATTGATTAAATTAATGAGGAATAATGTTATAATTCAAAGTATGAATTTAATTGAGATAATTAAATTAAATGAGTTGTCAAATAATTTTAATGTTGTCCTAATTAATTTAATAATTAATTAGAGGTTTATTTATTTGTTATAAATAATAAGTGAGAATTTTAATTATGTGATGAGGTGATTTAATGGGTAATATTATCTTTCATTTAATTGAGTTTAAATAATATTATTTGATTAATTAAAGTGCGACGAATAAACTATATAATAAATAAGTTAATTAAAATAAATTAGAAAGAAAATTTAATGAGCAACCAAACATAGCCTTGAGGACATGGGAGCAGTTAAGGCCTTATTGCGCTTAACCGCTACCCATGTATGCACCAGTTGTTTTTTTAAAATACGCATTTGTCAGTTTTTATTTGCAAGCCTGGAGAACATAAACTCAGAGAGAAAAGAGAGACGCTTTGAGAGTATAGTGAGATTGAAGAAGAAGAATGAGTTAGAGAATTAAGGAAGTTCCTATCATCTTAACAGAGTTAGCAAGGGTAAATTCTTAATTCCAGTTTTAAATTTATGTTTTTAAGTTTTCTCCATAAACGTATATTAAGTTCTCTGTTAATCGGAAATTCATGAATTATTAGTCAAAAACTTGATGTTAGATGTTTATTAGCATGTATAATTAAATTATATATGATTTATATGTGTTTTAGAGTAATTAATCCACGAAATAATGTTCAAATTGGAAATTTTGAAGTTATAGAAAGATTAATAGTTGAATATAGCCCATAAGTACAAAAATTGATGCCTAAATTGCCTACTAATCGATAAATTGATAATGAATTGCGTTTATACATGTAAAAACGAAAAGGACGAAACTTGTATGGACTGATTTGGTTGAAAAACAAATTTGTAGTAGTTGATTTCGTTAAGAATGTCAAAAATGGAGTTTTTCACAAAAACACAAAAATTATGTCTTTAAATCTTGTTGTTTATGAGACTTAAGGTGTTAAAAGCATGCTAGAAATGTCATTAAATGTTTCTGTTAAGTTTAGAACATATGGGTGAAACTGAATTCGTTGTTTGTGTGAGATTTTGGCCTAAATGTCAGAGCTGCAGTGCCGAGCCATAGGCTTAACAGAATCGCCCAATTTTTTTTATTTAATTGCTCAAGTCCAGAAAACGTGATTTAAACCTAATATAATGAACATGAAAATGTATTAAGCATACAATGTGATGTTAAAATAGATTTTTAACACGTCAATGATATTCTTACATGTTTAATTGATATGTCGGACGCATAGTTAGCTCATCGTTCGTGAAGTCTAATAATATGTGAAAACTAGTGTTGTGATTTGATTAATATAATCATAATCAGAGTGTAGTGAGAAAAGAAGGTAGTTATGATGCCGGTTACAGTATAATTAACTGGTATTGTGAATGTAAATGGTATGTAGGATTAAATTGAGGAGCGTGAATAGTAATCATGTAATCTACGCACGAGGCAAGTTTTCTAACCCTAAGCTTTATTTGAGCAAGTTTTTAAAGCTTACTCTTATGTTGAGCAAGTTCCATACCCTATCTTAATTATCATTACGCGAGTTTTCAAACTCTATTCTTACATCAAGCAAATTCTTATACTATATTATGATTGAGCAAGTTTATATTCTAAACTTTCGTTGAGTAAGTTCTTAAATCTTATTATTGTTGAATATGCTGTATATTCTTATTTTGAGTTGTTCAAGCTTAAATATTCAAGTTCAGGATTCCAAATGAAACGTTCTAATTCTTTTGAAGTATTACTCTTTGTTATACAAAGTTCGTTCAACTGTATAGAATTGATATTTCAATCTTTGATTTGAGTATCAATTTCAATATTGCATTGAAACCTTGAATAGATAGTGAATCCTTATTAATTCAATTAATCCTTAGTTGATGATTATCGAACTCTAAATTACCCTTAAGATCAATCTAAACCAAACTTCCTTTGGTACGGACTCTAATGTCAAAACTGAAATGAACAACTCTGCTATAGGGGATTATTTTACGTGATAGCATTAAGATGTTGTGCAGATACATCGTATATAAGGCTGATCCCCCTAAGTACGAGAAGTTAGGTCCATATAGTCTTACGACTGTTAAAGGTTTAAAGTAGAAATACTTGATAACCTGGGACATAGTTCATGGTCATTTGACCCTCAGATGTACTTTTGATTCCTGTTCTAATCTTGATTCAAAAGTCGAGTTTTCTCTTTGTTCAGTATCCATTGTATATTCGCATGTTATTATTACTATTATTGTTAAAACTTGTGAGCAATTGCTGTTCACTCTTGCATAATAACATTGCAGCTAAGACTGAAAGAGTTGATGAGCCATCCATAAGTAAGGGCAAAGGCAAAGCAAACAAGTGATGAAGACTTATTTATTATTTGAGAATGATTGTGTTAAGACTTTCAATGTTATGTTTAAGACTTATTTGTTTATGAAGTTTCCGCATTGATGTATTAAGGTTAGATGACCTGTGATTGATTTGTTTTAGATGTTGTAACCCTTTATTGGGAAGATTCTATTTCAATTTTATTGCTGTCATTATTATGGGTAGTTAGATATTAATTATTTTTGGTGAGTGAACACCAAATCTGTGGGAAGTTCGAGTACTCGAATTTGGGGGTGTAACAATCTTGATCAGTGACAATGATTTTGGGATGCTTGTAATTCATTGCTTCAAGCCACTGCTCAAACAACCACACAAGTGTATCCTCAGTCTCGTCACTCAAGAATGCACACCCAAACAATACAAAATGGTAATGATGATTTACACCCGTGAAAGGAGCAAATGACATAGAATATTTTTTTGTTCGGCACGTGGTATCAAAAGAAACAACGTCACCAAAATTATGATAAGCAAGTATTGACCGATAATCTACCCACACAAAATATCTGATACGATTATCCATGTGATGAGTAGGTTTTTAACCTATGATTTATGTTCGTTTAGCTTGCTATATTGTTAGTTTTTAGTACTTTCATGTTACTTTTGATGGGTTTTGTGCTTGTTATAGGATAATCTATGTGCCTATCAGAATGCTAGCATTGGAAGGAGTTTTCAAGCAATTTTTAGACTTTCTGACTACATAGCGCAGACCACGCTGTGATGCGTAGTAGAGTAGTGCGGGGCGCGCTGGTTCGTGGAATTCTCCTAGTGCAGTAGTGCGGGCTGCGCTGTTAGAGAGTATTGTGTAGCGCGGGGCGCGCTATGTCGGCATCTGTTATAGGTAAAAAGTAATTATGTGCTGGAAGTTGGGAAATATGTGGGAGCTATTAATTCTTTATGTAATGTGATCATAATATGATTGTGGGATGGTTGTTAGTTCATTTTGTGGGAGTCTTTTACTAATGGTTATTGGTATTGAAAAGGATTTGGATTTCTATTTGACTTTCTATGTGATGAGTTAGAGTTGGATTAGGATTGTGGTATGGAGTTGAGTTGAGGCTACTCTTATGCTAAGTGTTGGGAAAAGGGGGGATTCATTCAGACACAGGGCATAATACAAATTTTTTTTCCAGTTTTTCATAGCAAGCATTGGAGGAAGATTTTTGAGAAATTTTCGTGACGATTGCAGATTAAGGCTACGTGAAGGGTGTCTTGCACTATTCTTCATCTTAGTTCTATATTTGTAACTGATAGGATGTTTCCTTTAAATTATTCTGTTTTTATTTCATTCTTTATGAACTAATTCACTTTTTAGGCTTATGGTGGATCCTTAAGTGAAACGATGATTTTGTAAACATTGATTTCTAGTTCAATAAGCTATTTTCCAATTTATCTATATTAATTTGAGCTTGAATTTATGAATTGCCTGATCAACAATTCTTTGTGGATTTGTATAGAATCGAGAGAGGATATTCGAATCTAGACTTAGTTAATATAGCGTGTGTTCATGAATTTTGTGAATAGCAGAATCTTGATGAATGTTAAGGTAGAGATATGCTTGACATCGCATGTAATCGGATAGAGAACTTAATCTTAAACCTTCTTTAATTTTAATTCACATAGAGATATAATGAGTTAGTTGATTGAGGTGTTTAACTTGTTTTTGTCTAATTTATGGATTTAAGTTAATACGGTATTAGTGTATCGAGAGGTGGCCAATACTACATTCGTGTTCTTGATTAATGAACTGGGATAGTGATTTGAATTGGAATAAAGGTGTAGAAATCAGAGTGAAGCTTAGGGTGAAATCATAAGTCTAATTCTCCATTAATTGTTTGAAATTCCAGATTTTGATATTTGTGATTGTTTTGTGGTAGTTTATTTGTTTCTTAATTTAGTTTTTATAATTTTAATCATTGAATTGGATAGTTTGATAAAATTAGGATTAATAAGAAATTGGTAATTGTAAGGTTAAGTTTCTTACTAATTTGTCTCTGTGGGAACGATACTCTACTCATTACTATATTACTTGTTGACCACGTATACTTGCGTGTTGTGCGTAATTAGATTTTACCAAACAAGTTTTTGGCGCCGTTGCCGGGGATAATTTAGTATAGATCTTAATATTTTTACAATATCAGTTGAATTAGTCTAGTTTTACTTAAACAATTTTTATTTTTGTTTTGTTCCTCTTATTTCAGGCTTTAGAAGAAGTTTATGCAAACTCGGTCCAAAAATCCAGACTTGCTTCCTTTTGAGGACGACATTGAGAGACGGTTTCAGAGGTTAAGTAAGTGGATCAAGGAAATAAGGGAAGACTTTGAAAATTCTGAAAAAGAAGAGGCAATGGCAGCTGAAGATCAGAAAGCGTTAAGGGACTTTGCCACACCCAAAGTGACTGAACTGCAGTCAAGTATCATCAGGCCCGCAATTGCTGCAAATACATTCGAAATCAAAACTAGGACGATTCAGATGATCCAGAATTCTGTTTAGTTTGGGGGATTAGCAAATGACGATCCGAATGAACATCTAGTCAGCTTTTTGGAGATTTGTGACACCTTCAGGTATAATGAGGTGTCGGATGATGCAGTAAGACTTCGCTCGTTCCCATTCACCTTATGGGACAAGGCGAAGAGTTGGTTACACTCTCTACCGCCGGGATCGATAACTACGTGGGAAGACTTAGCTCAGAAATTCCTTGCCAAAATTTTCCCACCGGCGAAAACAGCAAAAATAAGGAATGTGTTATAACCCGGGATTTCAAATAATCTAAATTTCACGATTTTTTTTATTTAATATTGACATTGACTGTTAATATTGTACTGTGTATCTGTAATACGAGTCTCGAGAATTAGTCAATCTGTGTATTGACTGAGAAAATAGAGTAGAGTTGTGCTTAACAGCTTTAGAAATCCTAACCCTAATTTTTGGATAGGGATTCGGTAAAAAATATAATTAAAATAATTATATTGATGAGAATGTGTTTGTACTGTATAGAAATTTTGATCAATGATTGATCGGATAATGTTTAAGAATTAATAAACCCTAATAAGGGATTAGAAACCCTAATCTCAGATTTAGAAAACCAATTGTACAGTAAAAACCCAAATTGTACGCCGAAAAACCCTAATTTCATATTCGGGAATCTTAAACCCTAAATTAGGAAACCCTAATCCTAATTGGCAAACCTAAGGTGTTTATTAAACTTAAAATATGATTAAAAAACCCTAATTATATTTTAGTATCTAAATTTCTATTTTACAAACCCTAATTATAATTTAGAATTTAGAATTTTTAATTTTTTTTAATTAAAAACCCTAATTAGAAATTTAAAGAAGCTAAATATTTAAAACCTTAGGGTTAAAACTTTAGGGTTAAACCCTAATGGTATGAACATTATCAAGATTGCCCTTAAAATTAATTTACAAATGACAAAAATGCCCTTTTTACATTTTTTTATTTGGTAACTTGTATAATTGTCAAGAGCTTTAGTTGTTGAACAACTATGTTGACTTGGAGACACAACATCTCAGCCTCTCAGCCGAAAATCACAGATCCAAAGCAACATAACACAATATATAAGAGATTTGGAGAGAGAAAGTCCATAAACATTAGCCATTTAGTCTTTTGCTCTCACCAACTCTTATTCTCTCTCAAAGCTTCAAAAATAGCAAGTAGATCAGTCATATAACCAGTCCCTAGGTCACCCAATAACAGATTGGAGAGCCAAGATCTAAGATTTTTTAAGAAAAGGTATAAACCCTAAGTTTCATTTTGATCTTGTATGCTTAGATAATTTTTGTGTTTAAGTGTTTAGAATCTTGCTAATGGATGTTTTATGAAGATCTATTATGATCTATCATGAATCTATAGCATCAAAGTGCCTTAAAATGATGTTTTTCCAAATCTGTTCTTGAACATTTTTAGTGGTCTAACAAGAAATGTCAGTCGCTCTAGATCTTTCTGTGTTTACTATTTTTGTTATTTTAAAGTTGTTACATGTAGCCTGGTATGTGGTCTTTAAGCTGAAAGCGGAATCAGTACTATTTAATGTCTGGATTTGAAGTTATTCATGGTCAAAACCCGTTGACCGGGCATGACCATGAACTTTCTGGGTAACCCAGAAAGCCTTTTACAGCAACTGACAACCTTTTGTGAGGCTCAAATCTGACAGGTGTTAGGTTGTATGATGTTGTGTTTGTAACCATATTGTAGCCTGTAAGATGGACTCTAGATCCATACTTGTAGAACATTAAAACAATCACTAGATCGATCGTAGAAGGTGGTCAAAGTAGGCCATTTGGCCACGACTGGGATTTTCTGGAATTTCAAGAAATAGTTTTGCATGAGTTTCTGACAAGCGTTTGACCGTATGTTTCATGTTGATTCTGTTGATGATAAACTGAGTTGCTGCTTTAGTAATGTACCTTGACACTAGTACTACATGTTTGAACCATCAAACCACATGAACCAAGACCAGAACATATATATAATCGAGCATCAAAGTAGGTACTCGAAACTGTCTGGGCCCAGAAAACCTAGATTTTTCCTGACAGCAACTTTGGAGGCTTTGATCTCCTTGTTGTGATGTTGTTTAACCAAAGTGTTGGTTGGATATTGTCGTGTCACATTAATACTACAATATCAAAGTTTTAGATAACCCAGAACATGATCAGATTGGAATTTAAGAGTGGTCAAACGTGAACCCTTAAACACTGCCTTGTCAGTGTTCTTGAGGCCAAGAACACCTATAGTGACAGAAAGTGTCGCTATATCCATTTAGCGACGGACTATTTATTTTCTAAATTCTGAAATTCTGAAAATTAATTAAAAATAGGAAATAAATTATAAAAATTACAAAAATAGTTTTAAAAATCATTTTAAATTCTGAAAAATAACTTTTAATTATTTGGGACATTTGTCATTAATATTTATAATTATTTGAATATTAATGTTATTTAATTTATTTAATTAGTGTATTAAATAAATTAGAAAAAATGATTTTAATTATATAAAAATCATTTTAAATAAGAATAAAGTACTTAAAAATATTTGGAGTTATAAAATGTGACTTTTAATATTTTTGGAGAATTTTCATTAATAAATTAATATTAATGATATTAGATTATTAAATTAAATAAATAAGTTAAAAATGATTTTATTGATTTAAAAATCATTTAAAATAAGAATAAAGTGTTAGAAAATATTTTGAATTATAAAATATATATTTCAATATTTTTGGAAAATTCTCATTAATAAATTAATATTAATGATATTAGATTTATTTAAGAATTATATTAAATAAATGAATTAAAAATGATTTTATTGATTTAAAAATGAGAAAAATATTTTAAAGATATTTTAAGTTATAATTAATGACTTTTAATATTTTTATAATAATTTTATTAATATTTAAATATTAATGGTGATGGTTTAAAAATGATTTTAATTAATCATTTAAGTAGAATATTGATGATTCAAAAATAATTTAAGTTATTAATAATAACTTTAATATTTTGACAAGTATTTCATTAATATTTTTATATTATTAAATATTAATGATAATGGAATTAATGAGTATTTAAATCATTTAAAAATGATTACAGTATTTGAAAAATTATTATAAATTATAATAATTGTTTATAAATTATTAAAAGCTTCCGAAAAATATTATAAACGATATTTGGCTTATCTTAAATAATATTGAAGCTTAGAGACCAAGTTTAATTGACAATCAATGTGTTAATTGTCGGATAGGGTGACCAGGACACCGAGAATAGACTGAAGTCCAACCAGACCGAAATTGTTAGACTTGATAAGTGTTTATATAGGTTATAAACACTAATGTGGCTATGTGATAATGAGCCTAGGAGAAGTTTGACTGTAAATTATAGTATTGTGTGTTGTGCATTATTGTGCTAATTGTGAGACCGATATTATTGGTTATAGGTCTTACGAACGCAGATAAGTTTATTGCATAGCAGTAATCAACGCGGAAGGCAAGTTCCCTAACTCAACCTTGAGTTATATTCATTTAACTATTATAGTGGTTAATTATTGCTAATTATACCATGTCTAGTGAAATTATTGTTAATTATTCGCAGTTAGTGCATGTTTAATAATTCAAATCGAATTACTGATTCGAAAAATATACATTTATAGAATAACTGTTGTTGGATATTTATATCTGTAGAAGATAGAATTGACAGTATAGATAATTCCTGTTATTGTTAAATTATGTTGAGAAATGTCTTAGCTAATCATTCTGGCAAGACGAACATTTGTTAGAACTTGATAGCTTCGAGAAGAGAATTCAATTATTATTGACGGATCAATGCCAATTATTTCGGCTAGATCGAGAAGTAATTAGAATTTGAAATCACAGTATTTCGTTGTTAAATCAAAATCTTGATTCTGAGACTGAGAAGAACAACCTTTTATATAAAGGGAATATTTTATTGGTCGTATATTCGGCCTTTGCGCGCGATTAAGTATTATGCATAATATAGGGTATACTAAAGCTGATCACTTTATATACTTGCAGAGGGGTATGATTTAATCTTTATGGTTATCTGATACACCTGTGTATATCAAAGTATAACTTTGATAGTTACTCGAGAAGAGAAGTTCAAGATCCAATGGATCGCTTAACATAAATTTGGAAAACATTCCACTTTGATATTTCGTAGAATTAATTCTTGATTATTCATTTGAATATCGTAGAAAACCTTGAAAGCGTTGTACTATTTCATTATCAGGTTATTGTTGCGTAGAATGTGAGAAGACTTGATATTGATTTCTATAACTTTATTGTATGTCTTAACTTACGGGGAAAACTTGTTGCTCACTCTTGCTAAATAAAACTTTTCAGCTAGGAACGAAGTTGCAGAAGGTGCTGCGAAGAAGAACAAAGGAAAAGGTATAGTGATAAATTAGTTATGATGAACAATATTATTATTATGTTGTATTGTATTGTAAACCCTTTTTGTATATCTAAGGGGTATGTCTGTAATGTTAAGGTTAGTGAACCTGAGACTTATGTATTAACAATCTCTGTTGATGACTTATGTATTACTATTTCTATATAAATGGGTTGTTAGATGTTATTATATTATGGATTGTGAACACCAAACTCAGGGGTCAGGTAACCCGGATTTGGGGGCGTCACATGTTAGTATCAAAGTTGTAGGTTATAAACCTTAAGTGGGGTGGGGAAAAACCCTAGAAATATAACTATAAGCGAGATTTAGAATAGTCATTTAGAGTATTAAGTGAGGGATTGTCGAAGCTTATCGATAGTGAGATAAGTGGACACATAGTGTGAGAATGTTGTACTGGTAAAGTACTAATCAAGTTGTTTAAACTGATTGTAGGATGTCTGGAGAAGATCAAATGAGTACGGAGATGCTAGCGGCTGTTGCACCAGTGCCAGAAGCCGAGGTGCCAGCGCAAAGCGAATCAGTTAAGAAGTTGGGAAAAGATGAACCTATGGTCAATCTGGGGAGTGATCATGACGATTATCCCAAGATGTATCTAAGTAGTGACGAGGAGGCGGAGTCTAAAGAAGCTAAGGTGGATTTAAAGAATAAGATCAAAGTTGGAGAACAAGATCAGCTATTTGCAGAAGTTCAAGAACTTCGGAGTAAAGTGTTTCTCTTGGAGGAGTTGTGGAAGACGGAGCGGGCGTTACACAAAATGACTGAAGAACGGAACGAGCTAAAGGTGCAGGTGGAAAGAATGAAGACTGAAGGTGGTGGATCGTCTGAAGGAACCAGCAAGAAGAAAAAGAAGAAGAGAAAGAGGGAAAAAGGCAGTAAAATCTCTAAAAATTCAAACCCGAAGAAGAACCAAGCATGTATCAAGTGTGGAAAGACTCACGCTAGAGAATGCATGATGCGGAAGAATGTCTGTTTCAACTGTAAGCAGGAAGGACACATTTCTTTATATTATCCTAAGCCGAATATGAGGAAGTATTTCTCATGTGGGAGAACGGGTTACGGATTCAACAAGTGTACCAACAAGAAGAAGACTGGTGAAGGGAGTGGTCGGTAGACAACTTAGATATATGTGATAGTATCTTTTGGTAGAAGTTTTTGATATTAAGTGTTGTAATATCGAGAATGATGTTTAAGCATATGTAAATATATATGTTTTATGAATGAAATCATTATTTTCTATATAAATATAAGATTAAGATTAATTTGTGTGTTCTTAAAACTCATACTTATGGTAAGTTAATGACTCATGATTATATGAAATGTTCTGAACCCCTCAGCGAATGGACGCCAAAGGTCTGACTAGGATAAGTTTACACACTTATATAATTGTGGCAAGTTACTTAACTCATAAGTGTGATAAGTTTGATGAACTGGAAATAGTGATGTGAAAATAGAAAATGGCAACTTTTTTGTGTAAAGTTAGAGAATTAAAACTTTTTGTGTAAAGTTGTGTATGTTAACCCCAAATATTTTAAAAAATGGGATAGTAATGTATGTTAAGTACTAAATGTGCTATGAACTATTTGAATAAATATTCGTTTATATATGAGAATTATGTGTTGAATTCTTAATGTGTTAAGAATTTGTGTAGAAAAAGAGAATTAATATAAGATTTTTATTTAAATCAGATCATGCTGCCTAGACGACAGAATCGAAACCAATGAGAAGAACAGTCAGTGAATAACGAAGGACGTCAAGCTGAACCAATGCAAAACTTTGTGGATATGTTAGCCCAAGCTATGGAGAGTAGAGCTCCAGCTGCAAGAGGAAGAGCGAGGAATCAGCCAGCCGACAGATTGGCTAACTTCAAAGATTTTAAAGCGGTAGGACCGCCTGAATTCAAAGGGACCACAGATCCGATTGAATCCCAAACTTGGGTGAAGGAGATGGAGAAAGCATTCGTCATTGCGCGAGTGGTAGAAGAGCAAAAGACGGCTTTTGCTACATACTTGATGAAGGGAGAAGCTAATAACTGGTGGGAGACTAATCAGGCCAGAGCTGGTACAGCGATGGTGTTGTGGACAAGATTCAAGGAGTTGTTCTTTGAAAACTACTTCTCTCCGAGTATGCAATCCAGGATGGAAGTTAAATTTTTAGAATTGAAGCAGGAGAACATGTCGGTAACAGAATACGCTACCAAATTCAATGAGTTAGCGAGATTTGCACCTCATCAGGTGGACATAGAAGCAAGAAAAGTGAGAAGATTTGAGAATGGGCTGAAACTGGGGATATTCAACAAGGTAGCGGTATTGCAGATCAATACGTTCGCGATGTTGATGGAGAATGCATTAATTACGGAAGGAGGGACCGAGGCTGCGTCTCGATTCCATCAGGATAAGAAGAAGAAGACAAATGACGGTGGAAGCAGTGGTGGTAGTAATCCGAATAAGAGGAAATGGAGTGAGAATACCCAGTCGGGTAATAAAACAGAAGATAATAGGAAAGGAAGGGAGCCATGTGCGACTTGTGGGAAGAACCATGCTGGAGTTTGCCTAAAGAAGAAGGGAGTTTGTTACAACTGCGGACAAGAGGGGCACATGTCGCCCAATTGCCCCAATCCGAAGAAGATACAAGGTTGCTTTGCCTGTGGATCAACTGATCATATGGTTCAGAACTGTCCTAAGAGAAATACGGAGAAGGAAAGTGTCAACAAGGGACCCGGTGGCGGAACCTTGGCAATTCGAGGACCTGTACAACCAGGACGACCAATAGCCCGTACATTCAACATGACGGCGCAAGATGCAGGAGTTGTCCAGGAGGTGGTGACAGGTAACGATTTCGCTTAATACTTAAATTACGCGAGTAATATGAGTCAGATATTTCTATGAACTATTTTCTTTTATAGATTCAAGTCACAGGTTAGAATTTGAGACACAAATGAATATTGTGTTGATAAAAATGAATTGATGATACAACTTTAAAAGATTATAGAGAATAAGAAAGCGGTGATTCTGAGGACGAAATGCTTTTAAGGAGGGGTGAATGTGATAACCCGGGATTTCAAATAATCCAAATTTCACGATTAAATTTTTTTTATTTAATATTGACTGTTAATATTGTACTGTGTATCTGTAATATGAGTCTCGAGAATTAGTCAATCTGTATATTGACTGAGAAAATAGAGTTGAGTTGAGTTAACAGCTTTAGAAATCCTAACCCTAATTTTTGGATAGGGATTCGGTAGAAAATATAATTAAAATAATTATATTGATGAGAATGTGTTTGTACTGTATAGAAATTTTGATCAATGATTGATCGGATAATGTTTAAGAATTAATAAACCCTAATAAGGGATTAGAAATCCTAATCTCAGTTTTAGAAAACCAATTGTACAGTAAAAACCCAAATTGTACGCCGGAAAACCCTAATTTCATATTTGGAAATCCTAAACCCTAAATTAGGAAATCCTAATCCTAATTGGCAAGCCTAAGGTGTTTATTAAAATTAAAATATGATTAGAAAACCCTAATTATATTTTAGTATCTAAATTTCTATTTTACAAACCCTAATTATAATTTAGAATTTTTATTTTTTAATTTTTCTAATTAAAAACCCTAATTAGAAATTTAAAGAAGCTAAATATTTAAAACCTTAGGGTTAAACCCTAAGGGTATGAACATTATCAAGATTGCCCTTAAAATTAATTTATAAATGATAAAAATGCCCTTTTTACATTTTTTTTATTTGGTAACTTGTATAATTGTCAAGAGCTTTAGTTGTTGAACAACTATGTTGACTTGGAGACACAACATCTCAGCCTCTCAGCCAAAAATCATAGATCCAAAGCAACATTGCACAATATATAGGAGATTTAGAGAGAGAAAGTCCATAAACATTAGCCATTTAGTCTTTTGCTCTCACCAACAATTATTCTCTCTCAAAGCTCCGAAAATAGCAAGTAGACCAGTCATATAACCAGTCCCTACTTCACCCAATAACAGATTGGAGAGGCAAGATCTAAATTTTTCAAGAAAATGTATAAACCCTAAGTTTCATTTTGATCTTGTATGCTTAGATAATTTTTGTGTTTAAGTGTTTAGAATCTTGCTAATGGATGTTTTATGAAGATCTATGATGATCTATCATGAATCTATAGCATCAAAGTACTTTAAAATGATGTTTTTCAAAATCTGTTCTTCAACATTTTCAGTGGTCTGACAAGAAATGTCAGTCGTTCTAGATCTTTCTGTGTTTACTATTTTTATTATTTTAAAGTTGTTACATGTAGCCTGATATGTGGTCTTTAAGCTGCAAGTGGAATCAGTACCATTTAATGTCTGGATTTGAAATTATTCATGGTCAAAACCCGTTGACCGGGCATGACCATGAACTTTCTGGGTAACCCAGAAAGCCTTTTACAGCGTCTGACAACCTTTTGTGAGGCTCGAATCTGACAGGTGTTGTAAGACCCCGAATTTTATGAAATAAAAGTATTCAATTTTTCTTATAATTACTATTCAGTAAATGGTTAAATTGATAAAAGTTTAAAGTTATGGGTGAAATATGATTTTTTTCAAAATACACAAGTGGTTATAAAATATTCATTGTTGTCGGGGAATATTCGTTTGGTCGTGGAATATTCTTTCTGTCGGGGAATATTCGTACGACGGCGCAGCCATTTGTGGGCCCCATAACAAAATAACTGTCGGGTGAAGAAAACGACAAATTTGAGTTTTTACAAATAACGGTGTAGTTGTTACCGTTAACACTGTTGGAATACCCGGTGGTTAAAATACAGTAATACGCGTTATTACACAGTAGCACACGGTATTGCATAGTATTTTTGAAATTATTGATTCTTACGTAAGAAGGCACTACTCAATAATTGTTACAGTAATTACTGTTCAATATTTTATTATTGATTCAATAATTGCTGCATTGATATTTTATATTATTGTTGTTTCAATAATTATTGATGCACAGTATTTCCCATTATCAGATCAATAATTCATATTATTTAAATAATATTATTAGATAGAATTATTGACAATGTCTAGAAAGTTCTGTCTAAGGAGAGGTTTGGTCATTTAATTGCGCGCCAGTAAGGAGAAATTCTTATTGGAAAGCCCCCTCTTTCCTGGGAACGGCCTGGTTGTCATAAATGTGATTCTGTAATATTATTTGTGAATAATTAATTATTGATCTATATGATAAGGAAATATTTATTTTATGTGGATATAAACGAGGGATATATTTTTGTGGTTAAAAATGAAGGAGTTAATGTTGAGGTTTTTATCCGTATTTTTGTCGGAATGGAGGTATTAAAAATCAGGGTTTTTTTTGAGATATTTTGCGGGGGTTATAATTTTTAATCCGACCGTTGGATCGTGGTAATTTTTGGATATGTTATACATATATAAGTTGAGTATATGTCCACAAATTTTGAACCGTTAAAAATGAACGTATGATTTATTATGAATTTTACAAGATGACTGGTTCATAAATTGTTGAATTTTCGGAGTTTATCATTTTGATGGAAAATTCTAGAATTGGTGGGCCCCACTTGTGGTTGGTGAAGAAATATGCTGAATTATATTTCAAATGTGGTAGGTGGGAATAGTAGCAGGTAAAGCCATCAGGTTGCAGGTCAAACCTACCAAAATTTTCCTATAAATAGAGGGCTAAGTTAGAATTGAAAATCACACCAAAAACATAAGCTTTCTCTCTTTCTCTCTCTATATTATGAAGCATATTTTGTGAGTATTTAGATACTTTGAGAGTTGCTATTCAGTGCAAGTTTCCTTCGGCTTTGCATTCCAGTCAGAAGTACTGCTCTTTTGAGGTAAGGGATAGTAAGGGATAGTAAGGGATATTAAGGGATTTTAAGGGTTGTTATGATTTTCAGTTTCGTAATTTTTCTGATCTTCAAAAATCCTGGAAAAATTTGAAATGATATTTTGATGAGTTTTATTGATTGTGTCCAAAAATGGTGATTTTTGGATGTATAGATTAAGAGTTATGAATTTTATGGAAAAGACTATTTTAAAAGTAACCGCTTATAATTCCTTGTGGTTAACTCCAAAATTGATGAAATTTTTATTGGGAGTACATGTATATGATAGAAGTATACTCTGTAAATTTCAGAATTTTTAGAGTACAATTTTTGATAAATGTCTAAATATTTGGCTTTTTTTGGCCATATAAAAAATAGTAAATGACTTTTAAAAATTCTGAGAAAAATATATGTTCACTATGAGACTATATTATGCTAAATTCCAGAAAAGAAATATTTTTGAAACTGATTTGGTATTTTTCATAAAAATGGTCTAGTTATGAGTAAATGAATTAAATATGTTTTGTGAAGAAAAAAAAATTAGAAAATAGGATTTTATGGCTTGAGAATCCTATATGAGGTATATGCAGATTTTTGATGAGGGTTTTGGTTATTGATGATGAAATTGTAAGAGTTGGCATTTTATGATGATTAAATGCATTAATTAGTAAAGTGTAAACAATTAAAATAAATTGTTTATAAATTTAAGTAATGTTATTCTTTCAATATCATTATACCGAAATATTGGTATGAATTTTATTGTGGAATTTCTATCTTTTGTGTTGGGGTTACTATTCATGAGTTACTATTCACGATTTACTATTCATGAGTTACTAATATTACTCTTGAGATTAAAACTATATGTTGATCATATTATTTTTATCATCATATATAACATTTTTATAACCCTGATGTTGAAATTCTCTTTCACTAGAGTGTAAAGATGGGTAGATTATTGGTATGATCATGACTAGGGTTCTCTTTGGCCTGTAGTGCAAAGTTGAATTGTGACTGGTATGATCATGACCATTGAATTTATAATTGAATATCTTAAACTTAAGTGCAAAGGTGAATTGATCAACATGGTTATAATTATTGTTTATATAAATTCTGAAATGATTATATATTTCTTTGAGATATGAATATATTTGGCCTGTAGTGCAAATATGAATTGTTGATGAATATCTTTGGCATGTAGTGCAAAGATGGCATGTTGATGAATATCTTTGGCCTGTAGTGCAAAGATGAACTGTTGTTGAATATCTTTGGCCCGTAGTGCAAAGATGGTTTGTTGATGAATATCTTTGGCCCGTAGTGCAAAGATGGATTTGTTAGTATGATTATAAACAGAACTGTGATTTGGTATAACCATGATCTTTGATGTTTCAGGTAAAGACAGGTGATGAAAATATTCTTCGTCCTGGGTGCGAAGAAAAATTTATAGTCACAATTATGATTATGAGTTATTCATATGATTGTGGAAAGGAACTGTTGAGTGATGTTACATGGATAAAATATTGTTGGTGGATTTTTAACATGGAGAAGATAATAGACTTTATAGTCTATTTGACTCTTCTAATGGATTGCTCGTTCCGCTGCAACTATGGTTGAAATTTTTATCATTTACCATATGTTCTAAATCTCTGATTTATTGTTGATGAAGGCTATTGATAATTGAATTATCTTTAGTCATGATATTCTTTACTGAGCTAGTTGTGCTCACCCTTTTGCTTCACAATTCCTTTCAGGTAATAAGAGTGTAGCTGGGTCGAGCGAGGGTAACGGGGAAATAGAACGGTGGTCTCTAGCTGTGGATGTTCTCCCGAAGCAGTATAGAAAAGTTCATTTAGTAGTTATATTTGGTGAATCCAATAGGGTAAGGTGTACCCAACGTTGGAAGGGTGGTTTGCCACTATCATACAAGATGTCTAACGACATACAACCTCGTGTCATCATAAGACAGGGATGTGCTCATCCACTTGCTGAGTATATATACGAGCACTACCTATATAATCTTGGTGTTTGTTTGAAGTATAATTCTCAATTAGAGACAGTGGAGATAATGATAAGTCAAGAGAAGACTCACCATTGGGAAGAATATGATAGTAATCTTCTCGTTTTTCTTTGGGGTCTATTGGGTCAACCAAGGATAATTCTGTGGCCATATGATATCTATCATAACCTAGACGCGTGGCCTCCCATGTACGAAGGTTTCCTTGAGCACTTCCCAAAGATTCTAATTTTAAAACAATTTTTGACTATACCTTTATGTAAGGTGTTATTGTGAGGTGATGTCCACGGTTGGAACATGAGTCACATTTGGTATATATTTGTATCCAAACTCACAGCATATGTGTTGTTGTATTTTGCACGACAATTGTTGTAATAAAGTTGTAGTTATTTTCTGTACCATGTATTTGACGACTCAGAATGGGTTGGGTGGAATGGACCTATTTTGGGGTCGTTACATTTTGGTATCAGAGCTTAGGGATATGATCTCTGGCGGAGATCGGGGAATAGAACTAGGAGGGGAGAGATGAGTAAATCCTTCGCTAGTGTGTCCTACCTAAGCTTATTTGTTGGTCAGTCATAATATCGGAATATTATGTGATATATTAATTTGTTAAATTAACCCTTGTTTTGAAGCTGTATTCTAGAATGATATTTGAAATACAGGAGATGAGCAATGGAGAAATTATGATGACAGAGAAGATGGAATCTGAAATGAAAGGAAGGTATTCTCAATTCTTTGAAATACCAGGTACGTAAATTTCGAGGACGAAATTTCATAAGGAGGGGAGATTGTAAGACCCCGAATTTTATGAAATAAAAGTATTCAATTCTTCTTATAATTACTATTCAGTAAATGGTTAAATTGATAAAAGTTTAAAGTTATGGGTGAAATATGATTTTTTTCAAAATACACAAGTGGTTATAAAATATTCATTGTTGTCGGGGAATATTCGTTTGGTCGTGGAATATTCTTTCTGTCGGGGAATATTCGTACGACGGCGCAGCCATTTGTGGGCCCCATAACAAAATAACTGTCGGGTGAAGAAAACGACAAATTTGAGTTTTTACAAATAACGGCGTAGTTGTTACCGTTAACACTGTTGGAATACCCGGTGGTTAAAATACAGTAATACGCGTTATTGCACAGTAGCACACGGTATTGCATAGTATTTTTGAAATTATTGATTCTTACGTAAGAAGGCACTACTCAATAATTGTTACAGTAATTACTGTTCAATATTTTATTATTGATTCAATAATTGCTGCGTTGATATTTTATATTATTGTTGTTTCAATAATTGTTGCTGCACAGTATTTCCCATTATCAGATCAATAATTCATATTATTTGAATAATATTATTAGATAGAATTATTGGCAATGTCTAGAAAGTTCTGTCTAAGGAGAGGTTTGGTCATCTAATTGCGCGCCAGTAAGGAGAAATTCTTATTGGAAAGCCCCCTCTTTCCTGGGAACGGCCTGGTTGTCATAAATGTGATTCTGTAATATTATTTGTGAATAATTAATTATTGATTCATATGATAAGGAAATATTTATTTTATGTGGATATAAATGAGGGATATATTTTTGTGGTTAAAAATGAAGGAGTTAATGTTGAGGTTTTTATCCGTATTTTTGTCGGAATGGAGGTATTAAAAATCAGGGTTTTTGAGATATTTTGCGGGGGTTATAATTTTTAATCCGACCGTTGGATCGTGGTAATTTTTGGATATGTTATACATATATAAGTTGAGTATATGTCCACAAATTTTGAACCGTTAAAAATGAACGTATGATTTATTATGAATTTTACAAGATGACTGGTTCAGAAATTGTTGAATTTTCGGAGTTTATCATTTTGATGGAAAATTCTAGAATTGGTGGGCCCCACTTGTGGTTGGTGAAGAAATGTGCTGAATTATATTTCAAATGTGGTGGGTGGGAATAGTAGCAGGTAAAGCCATCAGGTTGCAGGTCAAACCTACCAAAATTTTCCTATAAATAGAGGGCTAAGTTAGAATTGAAAATCACACCAAAAACATAAGCTTTCTCTCTTTCTCTCTCTATATTATGAAGCATATTTTGTGAGTATTTAGATACTTTGAGAGTTGCTATTCAGTGCAAGTTTCCTTCGGCTTTGCATTCCAGTCAGAAGTACTGCTCTTTTGAGGTAAGGGATAGTAAGGGATATTAAGGGATTTTAAGGGTTGTTATGATTTTCAGTTTCGTAATTTTTCTGATCTTCAAAAATTCTGGAAAAATTTGAAATGATATTTTGATGAGTTTTATTGATTGTGTCCAAAAATGGTGATTTTTGGATGTATAGATTAAGAGTTATGAATTTTATGAGAAAAGACTATTTTAAAAGTAACCGCTTATAATTCCTTGTGGTTAACTCCAAAATTGATGAAATTTTTATTGGGAGTACATGTATATGATAGAAGTATACTCTGTAAATTTCAGAATTTTTAGACAAAAGTACAATTTTTGATAAATGTCTAAATATTTGGCTTTTTTTGGCCATATAAAAAATAGTAAATGACTTTTAAAAATTCTGAGAAAAATATATGTTCACTATGAGACTATATTATGCTAAATTCCAGAAAAGAAATATTTTTGAAACTGATTTGGTATTTTTCATAAAAATGGTCTAGTTATGAGTAAATGAATTAAATATGTTTTGTGAAGAAAAAAAATTAGAAAATAGGATTTTATGGCTTGAGAATCCTATATGAGGTATATGCAGATTTTTGATGAGGGTTTTGGTTATTGATGATGAAATTGTAAGAGTTGGCATTTTATGATGATTAAATGCATTAATTAGTAAAGTGTAAACAATTAAAATAAATTGTTTATAAATTTAAGTAATGTTATTCTTTCAATATCATTATACCGAAATATTGGTATGGATTTTATTGTGGAATTTCTATCTTTTGTGTTGGGGTTACTATTCATGAGTTACTATTCACGATTTACTATTCATGAGTTACTAATATTACTCTTGAGATTAAAACTATATGTTGATCATATTATTTTTATCATCATATATAACATTTTTATAACCCTGATGTTGAAATTCTCTTTCACTGGAGTGTAAAGATGGGTAGATTATTGGTATGATCATGACTAGGGTTCTCTTTGGCCTGTAGTGCAAAGTTGAATTGTGACTGGTATGATCATGACCATTGAATTTATAATTGAATATCTTAAGCTTAAGTGCAAAGGTGAATTGATCAACATGGTTATAATTATTGTTTATATAAATTCTGAAATGATTATATATTTCTTTGAGATATGAATATATTTGGCCTGTAGTGCAAATATGAATTGTTGATGAATATCTTTGGCATGTAGTGCAAAGATGACATGTTGATGAATATCTTTGGCCTGTAGTGCAAAGATGAACTGTTGTTGAATATCTTTGGCCCGTAGTGCAAAGATGGTTTGTTGATGAATATCTTTGGCCCGTAGTGCAAAGATGGATTTGTTAGTATGATTATAAACAGGAACTGTGATTTGGTATAACCATGATCTTTGATGTTTCAGGTAAAGACAGGTGATGAAAATATTCTTCGTCCTGGGTGCGAAGAAAAATTTATAGTCACAATTATGATTATGAGTTATTCATATGATTGTGGAAAGGAACTGTTGAGTGATGTTACATGGATAAAATATTGTTGGTGGATTTTTAACATGGAGAAGATAATAGACTTTATAGTCTATTTGACTCTTCTAATGGATTGCTCGTTCCGCTGCAACTATGGTTGAAATTTTTATCATTTACCATATGTTCTAAATCTCTGATTTATTGTTGATGAAGGCTATTGATAATTGAATTATCTTTAGTCATGATATTCTTTACTGAGCTAGTTGTGCTCACCCTTTTGCTTCACAATTCCTTTCAGGTAATAAGAGTGTAGCTGGGTCGAGCGAGGGTAACGGGGAAATAGAACGGTGGTCTCTAGCTGTGGATGTTCTCCCGAAGCAGTATAGAAAAGTTCATTTAGTAGTTATATTTGGTGAATCCAATAGGGTAAGGTGTACCCAACGTTGGAAGGGTGGTTTGCCACTATCATACAAGATGTCTAACGACATACAACCTCGTGTCATCATAAGACAGGGATGTGCTCATCCACTTGCTGAGTATATATACGAGCACTACCTGTATAATCTTGGTGTTTGTTTGAAGTATAATTCTCAATTAGAGACAGTGGAGATAATGATAAGTCAAGAGAAGACTCACCATTGGGAAGAATATGATAGTAATCTTCTCGTTTTTCTTTGGGGTCTATTGGGTCAACCAAGGATAATTCTGTGGCCATATGATATCTATCATAACCTAGACGCGTGGCCTCCCATGTACGAAGGTTTCCTTGAGCACTTCCCAAAGATTCTAATTTTTAAAACAATTTTTGACTATACCTTTATGTAAGGTGTTATTGTGAGGTGATGTCCACGGTTGGAACATGAGTCACATTTGGTATATATTTGTATCCAAACTCACAGCATATGTGTTGTTGTATTTTGCACGACAATTGTTGTAATAAAGTTGTAGTTATTTTCTGTACCATGTATTTGACGACTCAGAATGGGTTGGGTGGAATGGACCTATTTTGGGGTTGTCACAGGTGTTAGGTTGTTTGATATTGTGTTTGTAACCATATTGTAGCCTGTAAGATGGACTCTAGATCCATACTTGTAGAACATTAAAACAATCACTAGATCGATCGTAGAAGGTGGTCAAAGTAGGCCATTTGACCACGACTGGGATTTTCTGGAATTTCCAAAAATAGTTTTGCATGAGTTTCTGACAAGCGTTTGACCGTATGTTTCATGTTGATTCTGTTGATGATAAACTGAGTTGCTGCTTTAGTAATGTACCTTGACACTAGTACTACATGTTTGAACCATCAAACCACATGAACCAAGACCAGAACATATATATAATCGAGCATCAAAGTAGGTACTCAAAACTGTCTGGGCCCGGAAAACCCAAATTTTTCCTGACAGCAACTTTGGAAGCTTTGATCTCCTTATTGTGATGTTGTTTAACCAAAGTGTTGGTTGGATATTGTAGTGTGACATTAATACTACAATATCAAAGTTTTAGATAACCCAGAACATGATCAGATTGGAATTTAAGAGTGGTCAAACGTGCACCCTTAAACACTGTCTTGTCAGTGTTCTTGAGGCTAAGAACACCTATAGCGACAGAAAGTGTCGCTATATCCATTTAGCGACGGTTTATTTATTTTCTATATTCTGAAATTCTAAAAATTAATTAAAAATAGGAAATAAATTATAAAAATTACAAAAATGGTTTTAAAAATCATTTTAAATTCTAAAAAATAACTTTTAATTATTAGGGACATTTGTCATTAATATTTATAATTATTTGAATATTAATGCTATTTAATTTATTTAATTAGTGTATTAAATAAATTAGAGAAAAATAATTTTAATTATATAAAAATCATTTTAAATAAGAATAAAGTATTTAAAAATATTTGGAGTTATAAAATGTGACTTTTAATATTTTTGGAGAATTTTTATTAATAAATTAATATTAATGATATTAGATTATTAAATTAAATAAATATGTTAAAAATAATTTTATTGATTTAAAAATTATTTTAAATAAGAATAAAGTGTTAGAAAATATTTTGAATTATAAAATATATATTTAAATATTTTTGGAAAATTCTCATTGATAAATTAATATTAATGATATTAGATTTATTTAAGAATTATATTAAATAAATGAATTAAAAATGATTTTATTGATTTAAAAATGAGAAAAATGTTTTAAAGATATTTTAAGTTATAATTAATGACTTTTAATAATTTTATAATAATTTCATTAATATTTAAATATTAATGGTGATGGTTTAAAAATGATTTTAATTAATCATTTAAATAGAATATTGATGATTCAAAAATAATTTAAGTTATTAATAATAACTTTAATATTTTGACAAGTATTTCATTAATATTTTTATATTATTAAATATTAATGATAATGGAATTAATGAGTATTTAAATCATTTAAAAATGATTACAGTATTTGAAAAATTATTATAAATTATAATAATTGTTTATAAATTATTAAAAACTTCCGAAAAATATTATAAACGATATTTGGCTTATCTAAAATAATATTGAAACTTAGAGACCAAGTTTAATTGACAATCAATGTATTAATTATCGGATAGGGTGACTAGGACACCGAGAATGGACCGAAGTCCAACCAGACCGAAATAGTTAGACTTGATAAGTGTTTATATAGGTTATAAACACTAATGTGGCTATGTGGTAATGTGCCTAGGAGAAGTTTGACTGTAAATTACAGTATTGTGTGTTGTGTATTATTGTGCTAATTGTGAAACCGATATTATTGGTTATAGGTCTTACGAACGCAGATAAGTTTATTGTATAGCAGTAATCAACGCGGAAGGCAAGTTCCCTAACTCAATCTTGAGTTATATTCATTCAACTATTATAGTGGTTAATTATTGCTAATTATACCATGTCCAGTGAAATTATTGTTAATTATTCGCAGTTAGTGCATGTTTAATAATTCAAATCGAATTACTGATTTAGAAAATATACATTTGTAGAATAACTGTTGTTGGATATTTATATCCATAGAAGATAAAATTGACAGTATAGATAATTCCTGTTAATGTTAAATTATGTTGAGAAATGTCTTAGCTAATCATTCTGGCTAGACAAATATTTGTTAGAACTTGATAGGTTCGAGAAGAGAATTCAATTAATATTGACAGATCGATGCCAATTATTTCGGCTAGATCGAGAAGTAATTAGAATTTGAAATCACAGTATTTCGTTGTTAAATCAAAATCTTGATTCTGAGACTGAGAAGAACAACCTTTTATATAAAAAGAATATTTTATTGGTCGTATATTCGGCTTTTATGCGCGATTAAGTATTATGCATAATATAGGGTATACTAAAGCTGATCACTTTATATACTTGCAGAGGGGTATGATTTAATCTTTATGGTTATCTGATACACCTGTGTATATCAAAGTATAACTTTGATAGTTACTCGAGAAGAGAAGTTCAAGATCCAATGGATCGCTTAACATAAATTTGGAAAACATTCCACTTTGATATTTCGTAGAATTAATTCTTGATTATTCATTTGAATATCGTAGAAAACCTTGAAAGCGTTGTACTATTTCATTATCAGGTTATTGTTGCGTAGAATGTGAGAAGACTTGATATTGATTTCTATAACTTTATTGTATGTCTTAACTTACAGGGCAAACTTGTTGCTCACCCTTGCTAAATAAAACTTTTCAGCTATGGATGAAGTTACAGAAGGTGCTACGAAGAACAAAAGAAAAGGCATAGTGATAAATTAGTTACGATGAACAATATTATTATTATGTTGTATTGTATTGTAAACCCTTTTTGTATATCTAAGGGGTATGTCTGTAATGTTAAAGTTAGTGAACATGGGACTTATGTATTAACAATCTCTTTTAATGACTTATGTATTACTATTTCTATATAAATGGGTAGTTAGATGTTATTATATTGTAGATTATGAACACCAAACTCGGGGGTCAGGTAACCCAAATTTGGGGGCGTCACAGAATGAGATAACAATGTTTGAGCAACAACATGGGGAGTCGCTATATGAGGCATTGGAGAGATACAAGGAGTTACTCAGAAAGTCCCTGCATCATGGATTGCCTAAGTGGTTGTAAATGAATACTTTTTATAACAGACTGCATGGAAATCTCAGGACCAGTATTGATGCAGCGTCGGGTGGAGCATTAATGGCAAAGAGTTATGAGGAGGCCTATAATTTGATTGAGACCATGGCGACTAACAATTACTAGTGGCCCATAGCAAGAATGACACAGGCAAAGGCGGCTGGAGTGTTAGAATTAGATGGTGTAACAGCAATATAAGTGCAAATTTTAGCACTATCTAAGAAGTTGGATGCTATATCGGGGACACAGGCACATGCATAGGTACAGCAGGCTGCGGTCGTATGTGAATTGTGTATGGGTGAGCATCCTACAGATCAATGCGCAATCAACCCAGTGTCCGTGCAATTTGTGGGTAGCTACAACAGGATTCCACAGAATTTGTACCAGAATAATTATAACCAAGGGAATAGGAATCACCCAAATTTCTCGTGGAGTAATAATCAGCAACATCAAGCTCCACGACCATCATATCCCCCTGGTTTTCAGAATAACCAACAACCAGCTCAACATCAGGAAAAAAATCAGATTTAGAGGAGTTGTTGTCAAAATACATAACTAGCAATGAGGCAGCGATGAAAAACCAAGCAATGGCCATCAAGAATTTGGAAAATTAGATGGGGCAAATTGCCTTAGCATTAAATAACAGGCCACAAGGGACCCTACTGAGTGATGCTGAGAGAAATCCAAAGGGAAACCACGAACAGTGTCAGGCAATTATGTTGAGGAGTGGAAAACATCTCGTTGGTAAAGATGCAGAAAATTTAGCGATATCGGATGAAAAAGTTGATGACAGTAAAGTGGTTAAAGGAAACAAGGGTGAGGATAAGCAAAGTTAGAAAACAAAGTTAGACGACAAGCCAGTTGTATATCCTCCACCACCATTTTAGTAGAGGGTCCAAAAACAAAAATTAGATAAGTAGTTTGTGAAGTTTTTGGAAGTTTTCAAGAAACTTCAGATTAACATCCCGGTTGTAGAAGCCCTAGAGCAGATGCCGAGTTATACGAAGTTCATGAAAGGGATTCTGTCAAGAAAAAAATGGGAAGACTTTGAAACAGTGGTATTAACAGAGGAGTGTAGTGCGGTGCTACAACAGAAGTTGCCACCAAAGCTGAAAGACCCGTTTCACTATTCCACGCGCGATCGGGAACATGTCTTTTAATAAGTGTTTATGTGATTTGGGGGCGAGTGTGAACCTTATGCCATTGTCAGTATACACAGAATTGGGTTTTCCCGCGCCAAAGCCTACGAATATTTCATTAAAGTTGGTGGATAGGTCAGTCACATATCCGAGAGGCATAGTAGAGGACATATTGGTTAAAGTGGATAAGTTTATATTCCCCGCAGATTTTATTATTCTGGATTTTGAGGAGGACAAGAACATCCCAATTATCCTAGGGAGACCTTTCTTGGCTACGGGTAGGACACTCATCGACGTACAAAAAGGTGAACTTACTATGAGGGTCCAAGATCAGGAAATCAAAGTTAACGTGTTTAAGGCCATGAAATTCCCTACGGATGAGGAAGAATGTTTCAGGATGGATATAATTAAGCAGATTATCAGTGAAGATATGGGCAAAAGTTTAGAAATAACATTATTGGGGGATGAAGAGTTCGATGACCTAGAATTTGTGGACTACTTGCAGATGTTAGATTCATTGCCACGAATTAGCCGCTTCAGAGCACCATTTAAACCATTACATACGGAGGAGAAAGCCACAGGAAGGATGAAACCATTATTGGAGGAGCCACCAACTCTGGAACTTAAGCCACTCCCTAAACACCTCAGGTATGCGTATTTGGGCAATTCAAATTTTTTACCTGTGATTATTTCTGCTGCACTTAACGATTTGTAGGAAGAAAAGTAACTGAGGGTGCTTAGGGAACATAAATCAGCAATAGGATGGACGATAGCTGATATCAAGGGAATCAGCCCTTCGTTTTGAATGCACAAGATTCTGATGGAAGACGATGCAAAACCGACGGTGGAGCAACAACGACGACTTAACCCCATTATGAAGGAAGTTGTAAAGAAGGAAATTCTGAAATTGTTGGATGCCGGTATCATCTACCCGATTTCTGACTCCATGAAGAGAACTTTTGTTATTCCATTTCTTATTATTCTGTTGGAATAATCTGTATACGCGGTCTACCCTATACTTGGTGACATTCTTTTATTATTCTGTTGGATCATCCCGTCTGTGTGTTTTACACCAGACCTGGTTCTGTTTTTATTATTATTCTGTTGGAACATCCTGTCTGTGTATTTTACACCGGACCTGATTCTGTCTTGTTATTATTCTGTTGGAACATCCTGTCTGTATGTTTTATATCGGACCTGGTTCCATTATTTATTATTCTGTCGGAATATCCTGTCTGTACGTTTATGCCGGACCTGGTTCCATTATTTATTATTCTGTCGGAATATCCTGTCTGTGCGTTTATGCCGGACCTGGTTCCATTATTTATTATTCTGTCGGAATATCCTGTCTGTGCGTTTACGCCGGACTTGGTTCCATTATTTATTATTCTGTTAGAATAACCTGTCTGTGCGGTCTATCGCATGCCGGGTGATTTCTTTTGTTATTCCATTCTTTATTATACTCAGTTGGTTACGTTTTAACTTCTATACTCCATGAAATTAGTGGAATATCCTTGATAATTGCGTTTCATCCAGTATCTTTTTATGAAAATATTATTCTAAGCATTCTTGAATTTTACTCCACAAAGCAGTATCGTGTTGACAATTTGGACGTTGTTAATTCTTGGATAAATTAATTCTTGAACTAGTTTTATTGAATTCTTATATCATTGTCATCATCCTCATGTTTATAAAATGTTGAAAGTCATCTGTGGCCTGTAGTGCATAGATGGACTTGGTATGATTATGACCAGGGATTATTTGGTATAATCATGACCGTAATGTTACAAATGATGTGGTAAAAGTCCTCATTGGCCCGTAGTGCATTGATGGACAGTTGTTGGCATGATCATGACTATTAATGAGTACATAAATATTCTTGGCCCGTAGTGCATGGATAATTGTGGTCGTGATATTAAAGAATATCCTTGGCCGTAGTGCAGGGGTGATTCGATGATGTGGATTATTTTATTAAGCTGAGTCCCAGCGATAATAGTGTTGAAAAATCTTTTAAATCATAGAAGATAGTATATTTTATTCTCTACTTGACTCTTTTAATGGATTGCTTGTTCCGCTGCAGTTAAACTTGATGTTCGTTATATTTTATCAGTTTAACACTGTTGAAGGCTAATGATAATTTATTCTGTATTATCTTAGTCATAATATTTCTTACTAGGCTAGTTGAGCTCACCCTTTCTTTCACTGTTCTCTTCAGGAAATGAGAATATAGCTGGGACGAGTCGGGGAACGGAGTGATGGACCAGATGATAGTATTAGTAGTCCTCACTATTCTGTTAAATAGTGTGATAATAATTGTAATGAGGACTCCTTTTGAGTTTGTATAGTCTCTAGTAGACAATAATTGTATTCAAACTCACAGTTATGTTTTGTTGTATTGTACACGATAGTTGTATTAGTAAGTTGTATTTGTATTCTGTACCATGTATCTGACGACCCAGGATGGGTGATGTATACCAAATTTTGGAGGCGTCACAGTTGGTATCAGAGCTTAGGGATATGAACCCTGGCTAAGATGTGAGAATAGAACTAGGAGGGGAGAGACGGGAAATTCCTTCGCTAGTATGACCTACCTAAGTTTATTTGCATGGTATTTAATTGGTCGATCAGAATATAATGATAATATATGACATATCAATTAACTTTTATGGCAGTATCTAAAAATGGCATCTGAGAATGTTGAGAATAGCACTGGAGCACAGGCGACTGTTGGTTCACCATATATCAATAATCAGGATAATGTGTATCAGGAAGGTGAGAATCCTCATGCAAACAACAACACTGACTAGATGATGAATGATGGAATGTTCAGAAGCTTTATGCAGTTCATGAAACAGCAGGCGAGAGCGGCTCCTGTCCAAAATGTAGGTGGAAACACTGAAAACTCTCGGACGGTCACCGCTAAACAGTTCAAGGAGCTGGGACCACCGGAGTTTAAGGGAGAGCCAAAACCACTTATAGAGAAAACATGGATAAAGCAGATCACCAAGATATTTGATGTCTTGGGATGCTCTGAGGAGCAAAAGGTTCCCTTTGCCGCCTTTATGTTGCGAGGAGAGGCATATTACTGGTGGGAATCGATTAAGCGTACTCAACCTGCCGCACTGAAGATGTCTTTGGAGAAGTTCCAAGAGCTGTTCAATGACAAATACTTTCTCGAAAGTATTCGTCACATGAAGGAGGTGGAGTTCATCAAATTGGAGCAGAATAATATGACCGTGTCGTAGTATGAGGCTAAATTTACTGAGTTGTCCCGGTTTGCGTCCCACTTGGTGGATAATGAAGAGCGAATGACGCAAATGTTTTTGCGAGGTTTGAAACCTGAGATACGTCAACATCTTATTTCTCATAAACTGTGTTTGTATTCAGATGTTGTGAATAGGGCTCAGTTAGTGGAGCGCGATAATGAGTCAACGCAACTAAAAGAGAGCAGTCGGAAAAATGATAATACCAGTAAGAGCAGTCATCGAAGCGGTGACAACAAGCGTGGAGGGAATCAACAGGCCAGAAATGGTAATCACTTCGGTGGTATTCAGGGCCAAAATAATAAGAATGGTCATTTCAAGAAGAGGAGATTCAACAATGATGGAAAGACGTCAGTACCAGCACCCGTTGTTAAGGAAGGAGAACGACCACCTATCATATGTTTCAAATGCGGAGGGGAGGGGCACATCAGTCCAAACTGCGCGATGCCGTCTAAAGCATGTTATAATTGTGGAAGAGAAGGTCATTTAGCTCGATTTTGTCGTTTACCAAAAATAAGTTCAGCCAGGATGGAGACACCAAAGGCCATCCCAGAAAAGTCAAAACCGGTAGTGCAAGGGAGAGCGTTTGTTGTGACCTCCCAGAAAGCAAGGAACCCGAATGAGGTCATCATGGGTAAGCTTATCATAAACTCTAACGAAGTCTATACTTTATTTGATACCGGTTCTACCCATTCTTTTATTTCTCCTACTTGCGCTCATCGATTAAATTTGATTCCGGAGAAATTAGACTTTGACTTATCTGTTAAAACTCCATTGGGAGAAACCTTCATTATATCCACGGTTTATAAGTCTTGTTTGGTTCAAGTTGGTACCCACACATTACCTGTCGATCTTATTTCATTAACAATACTTGCATTTGACGTGATTCTAGGGATTGATTGGTTAACTACTCGTCATGCAAAAATTGATTATTTTCGTAAGGTTATTAGCTTTCATATTCCTAATCGACCTATTATGCGAATTTAAGCAACCAAACCATTAAAATCAATCACTGTAATCTCAAGCCATAAAGCTATTCGTTTATTGAAAAACGGATGTCAAGCTTTCTTAGCTCATGTCACGGATCTAAACAAAAATACGTCAATTTTGAATGATATTTCTATTGTTAATAAATTTCCTGACGTATTCCCTGAAGAACTTCCTGGCCTACCCCTAGAGCGTGAAATTGAATTTTGTATCGACCTTGAACCTGGTACAAAACCCATTTCCAAAGGCCCATATCGAATGGCTCCTATTGAACTTCAGGAGTTAAAGATCCAACTGCAGGAATTGTTAGACATTGGCTTTATTCGTCCTAGTACTTCTCCTTGGGGTGCTCTGTTCTATTCGTGAATAAGAAAGATGGAAGTATGCGACTTTGTATTGATTATCGGGAGTTGAATCATGTCACCATCAAAAATAGGTACCCATTACCACGTATTGATGACCTGTTTGACCAATTGCAAGGAGCACAATTCTTTTCAAAGATCGATCTTCGTTATGGATATCATCAGCTGAAAGTTAGAACTGAGGATATTCCAAAGACGGCTTTCAGAACTCTGTACGGGCATTATGAATTCCTAGTCATGTCCTTTGGATTGACTAATGCTCCTGCTACCTTCATGGATATGATGAATCGGGTATTCAAGGAATATTTGGATCACTTTGTGGTCGTCTTTATTGATGACATCCTTATTTATTCCAAAATCTATGAAGATCATGAGCAACACTTGAGGCTGGTACTCCAAAAGCTTCGTGAATACAAGCTTTATGCCAAGTTGAAGAAATGCGAGTTCTGGCTGGAGGAGGTAGCATTCCTTGGGCACGTAGTATCAAGTCGTGGAATATCTGTTGACCCGACAAAGATTGAAGCTATTCAAAGCTGGGAGCAACCTAAATCAGTGACCGAAGTACGTAGTTTTCTTGGTTTAGCTGGTTATTATCAGAGATTCGTGGAAGGATTTTCTCGAATCGCTACTCCATTAACTCAGCTGACTCGAAAGATACAAAGTTCGGTTGGAGCGAAGAGTGTGAGAAGAGTTTTCAAGAACTCAAGAGGAGACTCATTTCAACACCTGTTCTAACAATACCATCTGGCTCGGAGGGATTTGTCATCTACAGTGATGCTTCGAGCAAAGGGTTGGGATGCGTTCTCATGCAACATGGAAAAGTCATAGCCTATGCATCAAGACAACTCAAGGAATATGAGAGGAATTATCCTACTCATGATTTAGAGTTGGCAGTTGTTGTCTTTGCACTTAAAATTTGGAGGCATTACTTGTATGGGGAGAAGGTGGAGATCTTTACGGATCATAAAAGCCTCAAATATTTCTTCACTCAAAAGGAACTCAACATGCGACAACGACGTTGGCTTGAACTGTTGAAAGATTATGATCATACCATTCAGTACCATCCTGGAAAAGCGAACGTGGTAGCTGACGCATTGAGTAGAAGATCATATGCAAGTACGAGTGCGATTGTCAACACAAAGGCCCATTTTGTGTGACTTGCAAAGGATGGAGATAGAGTTAAAGACTCCAGGGACCCATGTGATGATGGCGAATATACGAGTAGAACCAACTATAATCGATAAAGTTAAAGCTGAGGAAGAAAGTGCAAGAAGGTGCTATGCCAGAAGCAAGAATTGATGAAGAAGGAATACTTCGAGTCAACTCCAGACTTTGTGTTCCTAACAACCCTGATTTAAATTATGAAATCATGATGGAGGCGCACAACATACCGTTTGCAATCCATCCTGGAAGTACCAAAATATATCATGATCTTCGTCATACATTTTGGTGGAGCAATATGAAGAGAGAGAGATAGCGCTGCTTATCTCGAGGTGTCTAACTTGTCAACGAGTCAAAGCGGAGCATCAAGTACCAAAAGGTCTATTGTAACCACTTGAAATTCCAGAATAGAAGTGGGAGCACATTACCATGGATTTCGTTACCGTTCTTCCTAAGGTTTCTCAAGGTATAGATGCGATTTGGGTCATTGTTGATAGATTAACCAAGTCTGCTCATTTCTTACCGATACGAGAAACTTATATACTTAAACGTCTTGCTCGTATGTACATAAACGAGATTGTAAGACTACATGGTATGCCAGTATCCATAGTTTTTGATCGAGACCCAAGATTCACTTCATGATTTTGGGTTAGTTTACAAAAAGCTATGGGCACGGATTTACGATTTAGTTCGGCATATCATCCTCAGACGGACGGACAACCAGAGAGGACTATTCAAACTTTAGAAGATTTATTAAGACTCTGTGTCCTTGACTTCAAGGGAAGTTGGGATAAGTTCTTACCATTGGTGGAGTTTTCCTACAACAACAGTTATCAAGCAAGTATTGGAATGGCTCCATTCGAAGCATTGTATGGAAGAAAATATCGTTCTCCAGTATGCTGGGATGAGGTGGGTGAAGCAACGTTGTTGGGACCGGAGTTGGTACGTACGACTACAGAAAAGATTCAAACGATCCGACAACGTATAAAAACCTCACAAGATCGACAAAAGAGTTATGCTGATCTTCATCGAAAGGACGTGGAATTTGATATAGGAGATCATGTGTTCTTACGTGTTGCTCCAGGGAAAGGAGTCACGAAATTTGGAAAGAGAGGAAAGCTCAATCCTCGATTCATCGGTCCATTTTTAATCCTCGATCGAGTAGGAACTGTGGCTTATAGACTCGCTTTACCGCCAAGTATGTCTCGTGTTCATAACGTTTTTTACATATCCATGTTACGTAAATATGTGGAAGATCTGAACCACATTATTGAGTTAGAACCGGACGAAATAGCGGAGGATTTGACGTATGAAGAAGTTCTTGTTCAAATCTTGGAAAAGAAGGAACATATTCTACGCTCCAAGGTTATACCTCAAGTCAAAGTTTTGTGGAGAAATCACGATGTTGAGGAAATGACTTGGGAGTTAGAATCTGTAAGACCCCAAATTATTAATAAATAAAATTTAATTTCCTCTATTTATTATTCTAAAATAGTAAGGGTTGATTTGATTAATGTGGTTAGTTATGGGTAAAATGCGCAAATATTTTAAATAAGCAGGTGGTTATAAAATATTCATTGTTGTCGGGGAATATTCGCCTTGTCGTGGAATATTCTTACTGTCGGAGAATATTCGTACGACGGCGCAGTCTTTTGTGGGCCCCATAACGGAAAGCGATTGGATGAAGAAAACGACAAAAATAAGTTGTTTATAAATAACGGCGTAGTTGTTACCGTTAATACTGTTGGAATACCCGGTGGTTAAAACACGGTAATACGCGTTGTTGCACAGTAGCACACGGTATTGCACCAATTATTGATTCTTACGTAAGAAGGCACTACTCAATAATGGTTACAGTAATTACTGTTCAATATTTTATTTTATTGATTAAATAATTGCTACGTTGATATTTTATAATTGTCACTACACAGTATTTTCTATTATCGGAGCAATAATTCATATTATCTGAATAATATTATTAGATAATATTATTGGTAATGTCTAGAAAGTTCTGTCTAAGGAGAGGTTTGGTCATCTAATTGCGCGCCAGTAAGGAGAAATCCTTATTGGAAAGCCCCCTCTTTCCTGGGAACGACCTGGTTGCCAGTACTGTGATTCTGTAATATTATTTGTGTATAATTAATTATTGATTTATATGATGTGGAAAATATTGATTTTATGTGGATATAGATGGAGAAAATTTTTAATGTGACAATTGTTGAAAATTAATATTTTATCTTTTTCTGATAAAATAATTCATTTAAATATATTATTTTAATAATATATTGATGGTGATATTTTTACAATGAATGTGGGATATATGAGTATATGAGGAGGAAGAGTATTTTTGTGGCATTAAATGATTAACACATGTTTTGTGTGTTGGTGGACACAATTCTTGACCGAAAATTTATTATTGACTGTAAAATCGTCCGTTTGTGGATTTCGGTCAATTTTTGTTTGGAATTTGGAAAAACTTTCTTCTGTAAAGTTGTAGAGAATTGAAATTCCTATAAAAACACGCGAGATTCGAATTTTCTGATAAAAAGGCTATTGATTATGAATTATTGAAGTTCTGAAGTTCCGAAATAATTGATTTTTGGAAGTTTTATTTATTATTTTGAAGAAAAACGTTTTTTGGCATTTAAGTGGGCTAACATGTGATATAAATGGGCTGAGATCATATGTCTAGAGGTGCGCTAAGGAAAATTTGAAAAATTTATTAATATTATATTAAATTTTCTGCTTTGGTGTTCTAAGCATTTTTCTATAAATAGAGTGCTTAGGTTAGAATTAAAAATCACACCAGAAACACAAGTTTATCTCTATTTCTCTCTCTATATCGAGCGTATTCTTGTGAGTATTTGATACTTTGAGTGTTGCTATACGGTGCAAGTTTCTTTCAGCACTATATCTAGTATTCCAGTCAGAAGTGTTGTCTTTCTTAGGTAAGGGATGTTATTTTTTCTTAAATGATATTATTTTCTTCAATATCATTATGCTGAAGTATTGGTTGGAAATTTTTATCAAATTTAGAACTTTTTATGTCGTGGTTACTATTCACGAGTTACTATTCACGAGTTACTATTCACGAGTACTATTCACGAAGCGTGATGATGTTTTTGTGAAATTTCTATCTTTTGGTGTCGGAGTTACTATTCACGTATACGGTACTATTCACGTATACGGCACTATTCACGAATACGACACTATTCACCGAAAAATGAAATTTCTTCTTTTTGTCCAAAATATCTATTATGGATACTAGCTTTGATTGTATCCATGTTTTGATCATTCTTGAATTTTACTACACCATGATTATTTATGAGGTATTTTTGGACATGGAATAGCTGAAATACGAATCCTTAATATTTACTCTTTTGTTTCACTGGATTCGTTTTTTTAAAAATATTTTTCATCATCCTCAGTCTTAAATGATGATATAACTGAATATCTTTGGCCTGTAGTGCAAAGATGAATGATTTCTGATGAATATCTTTGGCTCGTAGTGCAAAGATGAACAGGTGTTGAGATGAACATGACCAACTGACGAATATCTTTGGCCTGTAGTGCAAAGATGACTATTTGATTCAAGATATTTATTGATTGATGTTACAGGGATAAAATATTGATGATAGACTTTTAAATTCATAGATAATCATAGATTTCATTCTCTACGTAACTCTTCTATGAATTATTATTTTCCACTGCGAATATTGATTTAAAACTTGTTGTCTATTGTATTCTATTAGATTTTTCCCTGTTGAAGACTAACGATAATTTGTTCTGTATTATCTTAGTCATAATGTTCTTTACTGGGCTAGTTGAGCTCACCATTTTCCTTGTTGTTCCATTTTTCTTCTCAGGAGGCGAGAATGTAGCGAGTACTAGTCGGGGTGTGGAATGATGGTTCAAGACAGTTGTTTTAGTAGTCCTCACTATTTTGTAAAACAGTGTATCAATAAGTATAAAGAGGACTTAATTGAGTATGAATACTGTCTAGATGACAATATTTGTATTTAAACTCACAGTATATGTGTTGTCGTATTTTGCACGACAATTGTAATAATAAAGTTGTAGTTATTTTCTGTACCATGTATTTGGCGACTCAGAATGGGTTGGATGGATTGGACCTGTTTTGGGGGCGTCACAGTTGGTATCAGAGCTTAGGGATATGATCTCTAGCAGAGATCGGGGAATAGAACTAGGAGGGGAGAAACGAGTAAATCCTTTGCTAGTGTGTCCTACCTAAGCTTATTTGTTGGTCGGTCATAATATAGGGATATTATGTGATATGTTAATTTCTTAAATTAACCTTTGTTTTATGGCAGTATTTGGGAATATCGACTGAGAATGTTAACAGTGGAGTAAATGAGACGGTGGAGATGCCTATACTCACCAACGAGGAGAACGTGCAACAGGCTGGAAATGTTCCTCTTGTGAACAACACCACTGAGCAGACGGTGAACGATGAGATGTTTAGAAGCTTTTTGCAATTCATGCAAAACCAGACGAAGGAGATTCCTGTTCAAAATATAGGAAGAAACAATGGCAACGCACAGCTGGTCACAGCCAAGCAGTTCAAAGAGTTGGGACCACCAGAATTCTGGGGAAAGCCGGATTCGATTAAGGCGGAGACATGGGTCAAGCAAATTACCAAGATATTTGATGTCTTGGGATGCACGGAGGAACAGAAGGTTTCATTTGCCACCTTTATGTTCCGTGGCGAGGCAGACTACTGGTGGGAATCTGTGAAGCATACCCATCCAGCCGCACTCAGCATGTCTTGGGAGATATTTCAGAAACTATTCAATGACAAGTACTTTCCTGAAAGTATTCGTCATATGAAGGAGGTAGAGTTTATTAGACTGGAGCAGAATAACATGACGGTGTCCCAGTACGAGGCGAAGTTTGTAGAGTTGTCCAGGTTTGCACCTCATTTGGTGGAGAATGAGGAACGTATGACGCGGATGTTTCTGAGAGGTTTGAAACCCGGCATACGTCAATATCTCATTTCTCATAAATTTTCTCTCTATTCAGATGTTGTCAACAGGGCTCAATTATTAGAGCGAGATAACGAGTACGGTCAACCGAGGGATCACAACCAGGATCATATCGGTGACAACAGTCATCAGAACAATGATAACCAGCGGAGAAAGAAAAATACAGATAAGAACGGCAACCACTCTGGTGGTAATCGTGGCTATGAAAATAGAAGAAGCGAGTCGGGAGGAGATTTTAAAAAGAGGAGATTCAACAATGACAATACGAAGACGTCAGCACCAGTAGCAACTGGTTCCAAGGGAGGAGAACGAACATCGGTCATATGCTATAAATGTGGAAAAGAGGGACATATCAGCCCAAAATGTCCACAACAGTTCAAGGTATGCTATAATTATGGAAAGGAAGGACATATCGCTCGAGATTGTACGGTAGCGAAACCAAGTTCAGCGGGGACGGTGACTCAAAAGGCTGCCCCAGAAAAGTCAAAGTCAACGGTTCCTGGAAGAGCGTTTGTCGTGACTGGTCAACATGCGAGGAACCTAAACGAGGTGATCACGGGTAAGCTAATCATAAATTCATGTGAAGTTTATACCTTACTAGATACCGGTGCTACCCATTCATTTATTTCTCCTGCTTGTGCTCAACGTTTAAACTTGACTCCGGAGAAATTAGACTTAGATTTATCTGTGGAGACTCCGTTAGGGGAAACTTTCATCACATCCACTGTTTATAAATCTTGTTTGATCCAAGTTGGCACCATCACCTTACCTGTTGACCTTATCTCTTTAAAGATACTTGCATTTGACGTGATTTTAGGAATTGATTGGTTAACTACTCATCATGCCAAAATTGATTGTTTTCGTAAGGTGGTTAGTTTTCATATTCCTAATCAACCTGTTGTGCGAATTCAAGCAACTAAGCCATTAAAATCAATCACTGTTATATCAAGCCATAAAGCCATTCGTTTATTAAAAAATGGATGTCAAGCTTTCTTAGCCCATGTTATGGATTTGAATAAAGACACGTCAAATTTGAATAATATTCCTGTTGTTAGTAACTTTCCTGACGTATTTCCTGAAGAACTTCCCGGTCTACCCCCGGAACGTGAAGTTGAATTCTTTATTGATCTTGAACCTGGTACAAAGCCTATTTCTAAAACCCCATATCGAATGGCTCCTATTGAACTTCAGGAGTTGAAGGTCCAACTACAAGAGTTATTGGACATCGGTTTCATTCGTCCTAGTACATCTCCTTGGGGTGCTCCTGTTTTATTTGTAAAGAAGAAAGACGGGAGTATGCGACTTTGTATCGATTATCGGGAATTAAACCATGTCACTATAAAGAATAGGTATCCGCTACCTCGTATTGATGACCTGTTTGACCAGTTATAAGGAGCACAATTCTTTTCAAAAATCGATCTTCGTTCTGGATATCATCAGCTGAAGGTTAAAACTGAGGATATTCCAAAGACTGCCTTTAGAACTCGGTACGGGCATTATGAATTCTTAGTCATGTCTTTTGGATTGACTAATACTCCTGCGACTTTCATGGATATGATGAACCGAGTATTCAAGGATTATTTGGATCAGTTCGTTGTTGTCTTTATTGATGACATCCTCATATATTCCAAAAGCCGTGAAGATCATGAGCACCATTTGAAGCTGGTACTCCAAAGGTTGCGTGTAAACAAGTTATATGCTAAGTTGAAGAAATGCGAGTTCTGGCTTGAGGAAGTAGCATTCCTAGGGCACGTGGTGTCAAAACATGGAGTATCTGTGGACCCGGCGAAGATTGAAGCAATACAAAGCTGGGAGCAACTGAAGACGGTGACCGATGTACGTAGCTTTCTGGGCTTAGCTGGTTATTATCGGAGATTCGTGGAAGGGTTTTCTCGAATCGCTACCCCGTTAACTCAGCTGACTCGGAAGGATATCAAATTCGTATGGAGCGAAGAATGCGAGAAGAGTTTCCAAGAGCTTAAGAGGAGACTCATTTCGGCACCTGTTCTGACAATACCATCTGGTTCGGATGGATTTGTTATCTACAACGATGCTTCAGGCAAAGGGTTAGGATGTGTTCTCATGCAACGTGGGAAAGTCATAGCCTATGCCTCGCGACAACTTAAAGAATATGAGAGGAATTATCCTACTCATGATCTAGAGTTGGCAGCAGTCGTTTTCGCGCTAAAGATCTGGAGGCACTATCTATATGGGGAGAAAGTGGAGATATATTCAGACCATAAAAGCCTCAAATATTTCTTCACTCAAAAAGAACTCAACATGCGGCAACGACGTTGGCTCGAGTTGTTGAAAGATTACAACCACACTATTCAATACCATCCTGGAAAAGCAAACGTGGTAGCTGACACGTTGAGTAGAAGATCATATGCAGGAACGAGTGTGATGATGTCAAGTATACGCGTAGAACCAACTTTAATCAATAAAGTTAAAGTTGCTCAAGCTACAGACCCGGAGCTGATGCGTATGAAGAAGAAAGGGCAAGAAGGTGCTATTCCAGAAGCAAGAATCGATGAAGAAGGAATACTTCGAGTCCACTCCAGACTTTGTATTCCTAACGATTCTGATTTGAAGTACAAGACCATGATGGAGGCACACAATACACCATTTGCAATCCATCCTGGAAGTACTAAAATATATCGTGATCTTCGACATACATTTTGGTGGAACAATATGAAGAGAGAGATTTCAAAGTTTATCTCGAGGTGTTTAACTTATCAACGTGTAAAGGCGGAGCATCAAGTACCAAAGGGTCCATTGCAACCACTTGAGATTCCAAAATGGAAGTGGGAACACATTACCATGGATTTCGTTACGGGTCTTTCCACGGTTTCTCAAGGCATAAATGCTATTTGGGTTATAGTTGATAGATTAACCAAGTCTGCTCATTTCATGCCGATACGGGAGACTTATTCCCTTGAACGTCTTGCTAGTATGTACGTAAATGAGATAGTAAGGTTACATGGCATGCCAGTATCCATAGTTTCGGATCGTGACCCAAGATTCACTTCAAGATTTTGGGTTAGCTTGCAAAAAGCTATGAGCACGGATTTACGGTTCAGTTCGGCATACCATCCTCAAATGGACGGGCAATCAGAGAGGACTATTCAAAATATGGAAGATCTATTAAGACTTTGTGTCCTAGATTTCAAAGGAAGTTGGGATAAGTACCTACCATTGGTGGAATTCTCCTACAACAACAGTTATCAGGCAAGTATAGGTGTGGCTCCCTTTGAAGCATTGTATGGACGAAAGTGTCGCTCTCCAGTATGTTGGGATGAGGTGGGAGAAGTAATGTTGTTGGGACCAGAGTTGGTACGAATGACTACAGAGAAGATCCAAACGATTCGATAACGTATACAAACGGCACAGGATCGACAAAAGAGTTATGTGGATCTTCATCGAAAGGACGTGGAATTTGACATTGGGGATCATGTATTATTACGTGTAGCTCCATGAAAAGGAGTTACAAGATTTGGGAAGAGAGAAAAGCTCAATCCACGATTTATTTGTTCATTTCAGATTCTTGACAGAGTAGGAAATGTGGCCTATAGACTCGCGTTACCTCCAAGTATGTCTCGTATTTATAATGTTTTTCATATATCTGTGCTTCGTAAATATGTGAAAGACCCGAACCACGTTATTGAGTTAGAACCGGACGAGATAGCCGAAGACTTAACGTACGAGGAGGTACCTGTCAAGATCTTGGATAGGAAGGAGCATGTCCTACGCACGAAGGTCATACCACAAGTTAAAGTTTTGTGGAGAAACCATGCTATTGAGGAAATGACCTGGGAGTTAGAAACGAAAATGAAAGCGAGGTATCCTCATCTTTTCGAAACACCAGGTACGTATGTCAATTTCGAGGACGAAATTTCATAAGGAGGGGAGGTTGTAAGACCCCAAATTATTAATAAATAAAATTTAATTTCTTCTATTTATTATTCTGAAATAGTAAGGGTTGATTTGATTAATGTGGCTAGTTATAGGTAAAATGCGTAAATATTTTAAATAAGCAAGTGGTTATAAAATATTCATTGTTGTCGGGGAATATTCGCTTGGTCGTGAAATATTCTTACTGTCGGAGAATATTCTTACGACGGCGCAGTATTTTATGGGCCCCATAACGGAAAGCGATTAGATGAAGAAAACGACAAAAATAAGTTGTTTATAAATAACGGCGTAGTTGTTACCGTTAATACTGTTGGAATACCCGGTGGTTAAAACACGGTAATACGCGTTGTTGCACAGTAGCACACGGTATTGTACCAATTATTGATTCTTACGTAAGATGGCACTACTCAATAATGGTTACAGTAATTACTGTTCAATATTTTATTTTATTGATTAAATAATTGCTACGTTGATATTTTATAATTGTCACTACACAGTATTTTCCATTATCGGAGCAATAATTCATATTATCTGAATAATATTATTAGATAACATTATTGGCAATGTCTAGAAAATTCTGTCTAAGGAGAGGTTTGGTCATCTAATTGCGCGCCAATAAGGAGAAATTCTTATTAGAAAGCCCCCTCTTTTCTGGGAACGGCCTGGTTGCCAGTACTGTAATTCTGTAATATTATTTGTGTATAATTAATTATTGATTTATATGATGAGGAAAATATTAATTTTATGTGGATATAGATGGAAAAAATTTTTAATGTGACAATTGTTGAAAATTAATATTTTATCATTTTCTGATAAAATAATTCATTTAAATATATTATTTTAATAATATATTGATGGTGATATTTTTACAATGAATGTGAGATATATAAGTATATGAGGAGGAAGAGTATTTTTGTGGCATTAAATGATTAACACATGTTTTGTGTGTTGGTGGACACAATTCTTGACCGAAAATTTATTATTGACTATAAAATCGCCCGTTTGTGGATTTCGGTCAATTTCTGTTTAGAATTTGGAAAAACTTTCTTCTGCAAAGTTGTATAGAATTGAAATTCCTATAAAAACCCTCGATATTCAAATTTTCTGATAAAAGGGCTATTTATTATGAATTATTGAAGTTCTGAAGTTCCGAAATAATTGATTTTTGGAAGTTTTATTTATTATTTTGAAGAAAAACGTTTTTTGGCATTTAAGTGGGCTAACATGTGATATAAATGGGCTGAGATCAGATGTCTAGAGGTGGGCTAAGGAAAATTTGATAAATATATTAGTATTATATTAAATTTTCTGCTTTGGTGTTCTAAGCATTTTCCTATAAATAGGGTGCTTAGGTTAGAATTGAAAATCACACTAGAAACACAAGTTTCTCTCTATTTCTCTCTCTATATCGAGCGTATTCTTGTGAGTATTTGACACTTTGAGTGTTGCTATACGGTACAAGTTTCTTTCAGCACTATATCTAGTATTCCAGTCAGAAGTATCGTCTTTCCGAGGTAAGGGATGTTATTTCTTCAATATCATTATGCTGAAGTATTGGTTGGAAATTTTTATCAAATTTGGAACTTTTCATGTCGGGGTTACTATTCATGAGTTACTATTCATGAGTTACTATTCACGAGTTACTATTCATGAGTTACTATTCACGAGTACTATTCACGAAGCGTGATGATGTTTTTGTGAAATTTCTATCTTTTGGTGTCGGAGTTACTATTCACGTATACGGCACTATTCACGTATACGGCACTATTCACGAATACGACACTATTCACCGAAAAATGAAATTTCTTCTTTTTGTCCAAAATATCTATTATGGATACTAGCTTTGATTGTATCCATATTTTGATCATTCTTGAATTTTACTCCACCATGATTATTTATGAGGTATTTTTGGACATGGAATAGCTGAAATACGAATCCTTAATATTTACTCTTTTGTTTCAATGGATTCGTTTTTTTAAAATATTTTTTCATCATCCTCAGTCTTAAATGATGATATAACTGAATATCTTTGGCCTGTAGTGCAAAGATGAATGATTTCTGATGAATATCTTTGGCTCGTAGTGCAAAGATGAACAGGTGTTGAGATGAACATGACCAACTGACGAATATCTTTGGCCTGTAATGCAAAGATGACTATTTGATTCAAGATATTTATTGATTGATGTTAAAGGGATAAAATGTTGATGATGGACTTTTAAATTCATAGATAATCGTAGATTTCATTCTCTACGTAACTCTTCTATGAATTATTATTTTCCGCTGCGAATATTGATTTAAAACTTGTTGTCTATTGTATTCTATTAGATTTTTCCCTGTTGAAGACTAACGATAATTTGTTCTGTATTATCTTAGTCATAATGTTCTTTACTGGGCTAGTTGAGCTCACCATTTTCCTTGTTGTTCCATTTTTCTTCTCAGGAGGCGAGAATGTAGCGAGTACTAGTCGGGGTGTGGAATGATGGTTCAAGACAGTTGTTTTAGTAGTCCTCACTATTTTGTAAAACAGTGTATCAATAAGTATAAAGAGGACTTAATTGAGTATGAATACTGTCTAGATGACAATATTTGTATTTAAACTCACAGTATATGTGTTGTCGTATTTTGCACGACAATTGTAATAATAAAGTTGTAGTTATTTTCTGTACCATATATTTGGCGACTCAGAATGGGTTGGATGGATTGGACCTGTTTTGGGGGCGTCACAGTTGGTATCAGAGCTTAGGGATATGATCTCTAGCAGAGATCGGGGAATAGAACTAGGAGGGGAGAAACGAGTAAATCCTTCGCTAGTGTGTCCTACCTAAGCTTATTTGTTGGTCGGTCATAATATAGGGATATTATGTGATATGTTAATTTCTTAAATTAACCTTTGTTTTATGGCAGTATTTGGGAATATCGACTGAGAATGTTAACAGTGGAGTAAATGAGACGGTGGAGATGCCTATACTCACCAACGAGGAGAACGTGCAACAGGCTGGCAATGTTCCTCTTGTGAACAACACCACTGAGCAGACGGTGAACGATGAGATGTTTAGATGCTTTTTATAATTCATGCAAAACCAGACGAAGGAGATTCCTATTCAAAATATAGGAAGAAACAATGGCAACGCACAGCTGGTCACAGCCAAGCAGTTCAAAGAGTTGGGACCACCAGAATTCTGGGGAAAGCCGGATCCGATTAAGGCGGAGACATGGGTCAAGCAAATTACCATGATATTTGATGTCTTGGGATGCACGGAGGAACAGAAGGTTCCATTCGCCACCTTATGTTCCGTGGCGAGGCAGACTACTGGTGGGAATCTGTGAAGCGTACCCATCCAGCCGCACTCAGCATGTCTTGGGAGACATTTCAGAAACTATTCAATGACAAGTACTTTCCTGAAAGTATTCGTCATATGAAGGAGGTAGAGTTTATTAGACTGGAGAAGAATAACATGACGGTGTCCCAGTACGAGGCGAAGTTTGTAGAGTTGTCCAGGTTTGCACCTCATTTGGTGGAGAATGAGGAACGTATGACGCGGATGTTTCTGAGAGGTTTGAAACCCGGCATACGTCAATATCTCATTTCTCATAAATTTTCTCTCTATTCAGATGTTGTCAACAGGGCTCAATTATTAGAGCGAGATAACGAGTACGGTCAACCGAGGGACCACAACCAGGATCATATCGGTGACAACAGTCATCAGAACAATGATAACCAGCGGAGAAAGAAAAATACAGATAAGAACGGCAACCACTCTGGTGGTAATCGTGGCTATGAAAATAGAAGAAGCGAGTCGGGAGGAGATTTTAAAAAGAGGAGATTCAACAATGACAATACGAAGACGTCAGCACCAACAGCAACTGGTTCTAAGGGAGGAGAACGACCACCGGTCATATGCTATAAATATGGAAAAGAGGGACATATCAGCCCAAACTGTCCACAACAGTTCAAGGTATGCTATAATTGTGGAAAGGAAGGACATATCGCTCGAGATTGTACGGTAGCGAAACCAAGTTCAGCGGGGACGGTGACTCAAAAGGCTGCCCCAGAAAAGTCAAAGTCAACGGTTCCTGGAAGAGCATTTGTCGTGACTGGTCAACATGCGAGGAACCTAAACGAGGTGATCACGGGTAAGCTAATCATAAATTCATGTGAAGTTTATACCTTACTAGATACCGGTGCTACCCATTCATTTATTTCTCCTGCTTGTGCTCAACGTTTAAACTTGACTCCGGAGAAATTAGACTTTGATTTATCTGTGGAGACTCCGTTAGGGGAAACTTTCATCACATCCACTGTTTATAAATCTTGTTTGATCCAAGTTGGCACCATCACCTTACCTGTTGACCTTATCTCTTTAAAGATACTTGCATTTGACGTGATTTTAGGAATTGATTGGTTAACTACTCATCATGCCAAAATTGATTGTTTTCGTAAGGTGGTTAGTTTTCATATTCCTAATCAACCTGTTGTGCGAATTCAAGCAACTAAGCCATTAAAATCAATCACTGTTATATCAAGCCATAAAGCCATTCGTTTATTAAAAAACAGATGTCAAGCTTTCTTAGCCCATGTTATGGATTTGAATAAAGACACGTCAAATTTGAATAATATTCCTGTTGTTAGTAACTTTCCTGACGTATTTCCTGAAGAACTTCCCGGTCTACCCCCGGAACGTGAAGTTGAATTCTTTATTGATCTTGAACCTGGTACAAAGCCTATTTCTAAAACCCCATATCGAATGGCTCCTATTGAACTTCAGGAGTTGAAGGTCCAACTACAAGAGTTATTGGACATCGGTTTCATTCGTCCTAGTACATCTCCTTGGGGTGCTCCTGTTTTATTTGTAAAGAAGAAAGATGGGAGTATGCGACTTTGTATCGATTACCGGGAATTAAACCATGTCACTATAAAGAATAGGTATCCGCTACCTCGTATTGATGACCTGTTTGACCAGTTACAAGGAGCACAATTCTTTTCAAAAATCGATCTTCGTTCTGGATATCATCAGCTGAAGGTTAAAACTGAGGATATTCCGAAGACTGCCTTTAGAACTCGGTACGGGCATTATGAATTCTTAGTCATGTCTTTTGGATTGACTAATGCTCCTGCGACTTTCATGGATATGATGAACCGAGTATTCAAGGATTATTTGGATCAGTTCGTTGTTGTCTTTATTGATGACATCCTCATATATCCAAAAGCTGTGAAGATCATGAGCCCCATTTAAAGCTGGTACTCCAAAGGCTGCGTGAAAATAAGTTATACGCTAAGTTGAAGAAATGCGAGTTCTGGCTTGAGGAAGTAGCATTCCTAGGGGACGTGGTGTCAAAACATGGAGTATCTATGGACCCGGGGAAGATTGAAGCAATACAAAGCTGGGAGCAACCGAAGACGGTGACCGATGTACGTAGCTTTCTGGGCTTAGCTGGTTATTATCGGAGATTCGTGGAAGGGTTTTCTCGAATCACTACCCCGTTAACTTAGCTGACTCGGAAGGATACCAAATTCGTATGCAGCGAAGAATGCGAGAAGAGTTTCCAAGAGCTTAAGAGGAGACTCATTTCGGCACCTGTTCTGACAATACCATTTGGTTCGGATGGATTTGTTATCTACAGCGATGCTTCAGGCAAAGGGTTAGGATGTGTTCTCATGCAACGTGGGAAAGTTATAGCCTATGCCTCGCGACAACTTAAAGAATATGAGAGGAATTATCCTACTCATGATCTAGAGTTGGCAGCAGTCGTTTTCGCGCTAAAGATCTGGAGGCACTATCTATATGGGGAGAAAGTGGAGATATATTCAGACCATAAAAGCCTCAAATATTTCTTCACTCAAAAAGAACTCAACATGCGCCAACGACGTTGGCTCGAGCTGTTGAAAGATTACGACCACACTATTCAATACCATCCTAGAAAAGCAAACGTGGTAGCTGACGCGTTGAGTAGAAGATCATATGCAGGAACGAGTGCGATGATGTCAAGTATACGCGTAGAACCAACTTTAATTAATAAAGTTAAAGTTGCTCAAGCTACAGACCCGGAGCTGATGCGTATGAAGAAGAAAGTGCAAGAAGGTGCTATTCCAGAAGCAAGAATCGATGAAGAAGGAATACTTCGAGTCCACTCCAGACTTTGTGTTCCTAACGATTCTGATTTGAAGTACAAGACCATGATAGAGGCACACAATACACCATTTGCAATCCATCCTGGAAGTACTAAAATGTATCGTGATCTTCGACATACATTTTGGCGGAACAATATGAAGAGAGAGATTACAAAGTTTATCTCAAGGTGTTTAACTTGTCAACGTGTAAAGACAGAGCATCAAGTACCAAAGGGTCCATTGCAACCACTTTAGATTCCGAAATGGAAGTGGAAACACATTACCATGAATTTCGTTACGGGTCTTCCCACGGTTTCTCAAGGCATAAATGCTATTTGGGTTATAGTTGATAGATTAACCAAGTCTGCTCATTTCTTGCCGATACGGGAGACTTATTCCCTTGAACGTCTTGCTAGTATGTACGTGAATGAGATTGTAAGGTTGCATGGCATGCCAGTATCCATAGTTTCGGATCGTGACCCAAGATTCACTTCAAGATTTTGGGTTAGCTTGCAAAAAGCTATGGGCACGGATTTACAGTTCAGTTCGGCATACCATCCTCAAACGAACGGGCAATCAGAGAGGACTATTCAAACTATGGAAGATCTATTAAGACTTTGTGTCCTAGATTTCAAAGGAAGTTGGGATAAGTACCTACCATTGGTGGAATTCTCCTACAACAACAGTTATCAGGCAAGTATAGGTGTGGCTCCCTTTGAAGCATTGTATGGACGAAAGTGTCGCTCTCCAGTATGTTGGGATGAGGTGGGAGAAGCAACGTTGTTGGGACCAGAGTTGGTACGAATGACTACAGAGAAGATCCAAACGATTCGACAACGTATACAAACGGCACAGGATCGACAAAAGAGTTATGTAGATCTTCATCGAAAGGACGTGGAATTTGACATTGGGGATCATGTATTATTACGTGTAGCTCCATGGAAAGGAGTTACAAGATTTGGGAAGAGAGGAAAGCTCAATCCACGATTTATTGGTCCATTTCAGATTCTTGATCGAGTAGGAAATGTGGCCTATAGACTCGGGTTACCTCCAAGTATGTCTCGTGTTCATAATGTTTTTCATATATCTGTGCTTCGTAAATATGTGAAAGACCCGAACCACGTTATTGAGTTAGAACCGGACGAGATAGCCGAAGACTTAACGTACGGGGAGGTACCTGTCAAGATCTTGGATAGGAAGGAGCATGTCCTACGCACGAAGGTCATACCACAAGTTAAAGTTTTGTGGAGAAACCATGCTATTGAGGAAATGACCTGGGAGTTGGAAACGGAAATGAAAGCGAGGTATCCTCATCTTTTCGAAACACCAGGTACATATGTCAATTTCGAGGACGAAATTTCATAAGGAGGGGAGGTTGTAAGACCCCAAATTATTAATAAATAAAATTTAATTTCCTCTATTTATTATTCTGAAATAGTAAGGGTTGATTTGATTAATGTGGTTAGTTATGGGTAAAATGCGTAAAAATTTTAAATAAGCAAGTGGTTATAAAATATTCATTGTTGTCGGGGAATATTCGCTTGGTCGTGGAATATTCTTACTGTCAGAGAATATTCGTACGACGACGCAGTCTTTTGTGGGCCCCATAACGGAAAGCTATTGGATGAAGAAAACGACAAAAATAAGTTGTTTATAAATAACGGCGTAGTTGTTACCGTTAATACTGTTGGAATACCCGGCGGTTAAAACACGGTAATACGCGTTGTTGCACAGTAGCACACGGTATTGCACCAATTATTGATTCTTACGTAAGAAAGCACTACTCAATAATGGTTGCAGTAATTACTGTTCAATATTTTATTTTATTGATTAAATAATTGCTACGTTGATATTTTATAATTGTCACTACACAGTATTTTCTATTATCGGAGCAATAATTCATATTATCTGAATAATATTATTAGATAATATTATTGGCAATGTCTAGAAAGTTCTGTCTAAAGAGAGGTTTGGTCATCTAATTGCGCGTCAGTAAGGAGAAATCCTTATTGGAAAGCCCCCTCTTTCCTGGGAACGGCCTGGTTGCCAGTACTGTGATTCTGTAATATTATTTGTGTATAATTAATTATTGATTTATATGATGAGGAAAATATTTATTTTATGTGGATATAGATGGAGAAAATTTTTAATGTGACAATTGTTGAAAATTAATATTTTATCTTTTTCTGATAAAATAATTCATTTAAATATATTATTTTAATAATATATTGATGGTGATATTTTTATAATGAATGTGAGATATATGAGTATATGAGGGGGAAGAGTATTTTTGTGGCATTAAATGATTAACACATATTTTGTGTGTTGGTGGACACAATTCTTGACCGAAAATTTATTATTGACTGTAAAATCGCCCGTTTGTGGATTTCGGTCAATTTCTGTTTGGAATTTAGAAAAACTTTCTTCTGTAAAGTTGTAGAGAATTGAAATTTCTATAAAAACGCGCGGGATTCAAATTTTCTGATAAAAGAGCTATTGATTATGAATTATTAAAGTTCTGAAGTTCCGAAATAATTGATTTTTGGAAGTTTTATTTATTATTTTGAAGAAAAACGTTTTTTGGCATTTAAGTGGGCTAACATGTGATATAAATGGGCTGAGATCATATGTCTAGAGGTGCGCTAAGGAAAATTTGAAAAATTTATTAATATTATATTAAATTTTCTGCTTTGGTGTTCTAAGCATTTTCCTATAAATAGGGTGCTTAGGTTAGAATTGAAAATCACACCAGAAACACAAGTTTCTCTCTATTTCTCTCTCTCTATATCGAGCGTATTCTTGTGAGTATTTGATACTTTGAGTGTTGCTATACGGTGCAAGTTTCCTTCAGCACTATATCTAGTATTCCAGTCAGAAGTGTCGTCTTTCCGAGGTAAGGGATGTTATTTCTTCTTAAATGATATTATTTTCTTCAATATCATTATGCCGAAGTATTGGTTGGAAATTTTTATCAAATTTGGAACTTTTCATGTCGGGGTTACTATTCACGAGTTACTATTCACGAGTATTATTCACGAAGCGTGATGATGTTTTTGTGAAATTTCTATCTTTTGGTGTCGGAGTTACTATTCACATATACGGCACTATTAACGAATACGACACTATTCATCGAAAAATGAAATTTCTTCTTTTTGTCCAAAATATCAATTATGGATACTAGCTTTGATTGTATCCATATTTTGGTCATTCTTGAATTTTACTCCACCATGATTATTTATGAGGTATTTTTGGACATGGAATAGCTGAAATACGAATCCTTAATATTTACTCTTTTGTTTCAATGGATTCGTTTTTTTTAAAATATTTTTCATTATCCTCAGTCTTAAATGATGATATAACTGAATATCTTTGGCCTGTAGTGCAAAGATGAATGATTTCTGATTAATATCTTTGGCTCGTAGTGCAAAGATGAACAGGTGTTGAGATGAACATGATCAACTGACGAATATCTTTGGCCTGTAATGCAAAGATGACTATTTGATTCAAGATATTTATTAATTGATGTTAAAGGGATAAAATGTTGATGATGGACTTTTAAATTCATAGATAATCGTAGATTTCATTCTCTACGTAACTCTTCTATGAATTATTATTTTCCGCTGCGAATATTGATTTAAAACTTGTTGTCTATTGTATTCTATTAGATTTTTCCCTGTTGAAGACTAACGATAATTTGTTCTGTATTATCTTAGTCATAATGTTCTTTACTGGGCTAGTTGAGCTCACCATTTTCCTTGTTGTTCCATTTTTCTTCTCAGGAGGCGAGAATGTAGCGAGTACTAGTCGGGGTGTGGAATGATGGTTCAAGACAGTTGTTTTAGTTGTCCTCACTATTTTGTAAAATAGTGTATCAATAAGTATAAAGAGGACTTAATTGAGTATGAATACTGTCTAGATGACAATATTTGTATTTAAACTCACAGTATATGTGTTGTCGTATTTTGCACGACAATTGTAATAATAAAGTTGTAGTTATTTTCTGTACCATGTATTTGGCGACTCAGAATGGGTTGGATGGATTGGACCTGTTTTGGGGGTGTCACAGAATCTGAAATGAAGTCAAGGTATCCTTACCTCTTCGATATACCAGGTATGTATCCTAATTTTTAAGGGCGAAATTTCATAAGAAGGGGAGGTTGTAAGACCCCAACTTTTATAAATAAAGATGTATTTTCTATAATTATCATCTTTGAATATTATGGAGTTAATTTGATATAATGTTATAGTTGTGGGTAATATTTATAAATTTTGCATAGTACACAAGTTGTTATATAATATTCGATTGGCCGGGGAATATTCGTTTTAACAGAAAATATTCGTACAACGGAACAATCATTGGTGGACCCCACAACGGAATTATTGTCGGATTGAGAAAACGACAAAAATATTTTATTAAAAATAACGGCAGAAGTTTTACCATTGATACTGTTGAACTACTCGGTAGTAAAAGTACAGTAATACGTGTGATTGCATAGTAGCACATGGTATTGATTATTAATGCTTATGTGAGAAGTCACTCAGTCTGATTCAATTATTGTCAGTTAATAATATGAATTATTTAGCGATAATGAAGTTTTGTTTTATTCGTATTATTAACGTAATAAAACAGAAATATCTTTTTATATAAAACAGAATACTTTATTAAAGTTATTCTATAAATATGGAACGTCAGATTAAAGTAATCAATCTGGACCGTTCATGGATTAGTTACTATGTATTCTATTTTTCTATAAATTGCAGCTCATTCCTTCATTATTTCTTACGAATTCACTGAACTCTAGAGAGAGAAACTATAGAGAGAAACTATAGAGAGAGAGAAGAAAAGTATTCTGCTACTTAACTACTTCCTTATTTCAGTTCTTCTTTAAAACGGTAAGGGGTGTTATTCTTTCTTATTCATGAAGAGAACTTTTGTTATTCCATTTCTTATTATTCTGTTGGAATAACCTGTATACACGGTCTACCATATACTTGGTGATATTCTTATATTATTTTGTTGGAACATCCTGTCTATGTGTTTTACACCGGACCTGGTTCCGTTTTTATTATTATTCTGTTGGAACATCCTGTCTGTGTGTTTTACACCGGACCTGGTTTCATTTTTATTATTATTCTGTTGGAACATCCTGTCTGTGTGTTTTACACCGGACCTGGTTCCGTCTTGTTATTATTCTGTTGGAACATCCTGTCTGTGTGTTTTATACTGGACCTGGTTCCATTATTTGTTATTCTATCGGAATATCCTGTCTGTGCGTTTACGCCGGACCTGGTTCCATTATTTATTATTCTGTCGGAATATCCTGTCTGTGCGTTTACGCCGGACCTGGTTCCATTATTTATTATTCTGTTAGAATAACCTGTCTGTGCGGTCTATCGCATGCCGGGTGATTTCTTTTGTTATTCCATTCTTTATTATACTCAGTTGGTTACGTTTTAACTTCTATACTCCATGAAATTAGTGGAATATCCTTGATAATTGCGTTTCATCCAGTATCTTTTCATGAAAATATTATTCTAAGTATTCTTGAATTTTACTCCACAAAGCAGTATCATGTTGACAATTTGGACGTTGTTAATTCTTGGATAAATTAATTCTTGAACTTGTTTTATTGAATTCTTATATCATTGTCATCATCCTCATGTTTATAAAATGTTGAAAGTCATCTGTGGCCTGTAGTGCATAGATGGACTTGGTATGATTATGACCAGGGATTATTCGGTATAATCATGACCGTAATGTTACAAATGATGTGGTAAAAGTCCTCATTGGCCTGTAGTGCATTGATGGACAGTTGTTAGCAGATCATGACCATTAATAAGTACACAAATATTCTTGGCCCGTAGTGCATGGATAATTGTGGTCGTGATATTAAAGAATATCCTTGGCCGTAGTGCAGGGGTGATTCGATGATGTGGATTATTTTATTAAGCTGAGTCCCAGCGATAACAGTGTTGAAAAAACTTTTAAATCATAGAAGATAGTATATTTTATTCTCTACTTGACTCTTTTAATGGATTGCTTGTTCCGCTGTAGTTAAACTTGATGTTCGTTATATTTTATCAGTTTAACACTGTTGAAGGCTAATGATAATTTATTCTGCATTATCTTAGTCATAATATTTCTTACTGGGCTAGTTGAGCTCACCCTTTCTTTCACTGTTCTCTTCAGGAAATGAGAATATAGCTGGGACGAGTCGGGGAACGGAGTGATGGACCAGATGATAGTATTAGTAGTCCTCACTATTCTGTTAAATAGTGTGACAATAATTGTAATGAGGACTCTTTTTGAGTTTGTATAGTCTCTAGTAGACAATAATTGTATTCAAACTCACAGTTATGTTTTGTCGTATTGTACACGACAGTTGTATTAGTAAGTTGTATTTGTATTTTATACCATGTATCTGACGACCCAAGATGGGTGATGTATACCAAATTTTCGGGGCGTCACAGCAAAACTATTGTACAGTCTGTTAGAGAAGGATTCTGTGTTTAATTTTGATGAGGAATGTAAGTCGGCTTTCGAGTTGTTGAAGAAGAAGTTAACTACAGCCCCCGTGATCGTCGCACCGGATTGGAATATGCCTTTCGAGCTAATGTGTGATGCAAGCGACTATGTGGTTGGGGCTATGTTGGGACAACACCGAGAGAAGGTATTTCACACCATATATTATGCAAGCAAGACACTCACGGAGACTCAAATGAATTGTACAACTATGGAAAAGGAATTGCTTGCAGTGGTGTATGCGTTTGACAAATTTTGGGCATACTTGATCAGGACTAAGGTGATAGTCTACACAGATCATTCGGCTATTCGGTATCTAATTGCGAAAAAAGATGCTAAACCACGCCTTATCCGATGGATTCTCCTTCTTCAAGAGTTTGATCTAGAAATAAAGGATAGAAAGGGGACAAAGAATCAAGTCGCCGATCATTTGTCTAGGCTGGAAAATCTGGGTAAACAAGAAGAGGACAAGTACGTCATCAACGAGTCATTCCCGGTCGAGCAACTGTTTGGGTTAAATGCAGAATTTCCATGATACAAGGACTTCGCGAACTATCTAGTGAGCAACATACTCCCCCCTGATCTTACACGACAATAGAAAAAGAAGTTCCTCCATGACGTCAAGTGGTATATGTGGGATGAGCCATACCTATTCAAACAATGCGCTGACAAGATGATTAGAAGGTGTATGCCTTACAGCGAGGTGTATAGTAGACTGCATGAATGCCACTCGTCGGCGTACGGGGGACACTATGGTAGTGAGAGAACAGCGACAAAAGTCCTTCAAGCCGGGTTTTATTGGCCTACTTTGTTTAAAGATGCCCACCAATTTGTTAAAACTTGTGATAGATGTCAACGGGTGGGCAACATATCAAAAAGGAATGAGATGCCTTTACATACAATTCTTGAAGTTAAAATTTTCGATGTTTGGGGCATCGATTTCATGGGGCCATTCCCTTCCTTATTTTCAAATCAGTACATATTGCTTGCAGTGGACTATGTGTCAAAGTGGGTTGAAGCAGTAGCACTACCGACAAACGATGAAAAGGTGGTTCTCAAATTCTTGGAGAAAAATATTTTTACGAGGTTTGGCACGCCGAGAGCCATTATAAGTGATGAAGTTAGTCACTTCTACAACAAATCGTTTACAACTCTCTTGGTAAAGTATGGGGTCAACCACAAGGTACCGACGACTTATCATCCTCAAACCAGTGGGCAGGCTGAGGTGTCGAACAGGGAAGTCAAGAAAATTCTGGAAAAAGTGGTGAACCCGAATCGAAAGGATTGGTCGCTCCGGTTGGATGATTCATTATGGGTATACCGGACTGCGTATAAGACACTGATCGGGATGTCACCATATCAACTACTGTACGGAAAGGCTTGTTACCTACCAGTCGAGCTACAACATATGGCCTACTGGGCCATTCAGAAACTGAACTTTGATCAAGCAGCGGTGGGGGGAAAAGAGACTACTCCAACTAAATGAGCTCGATGAATTCTGACTTCAGGCATACAAGAACGCTAAACTATACAAGGAAAATGTCAAGAAATGGCACGACAAGAAAATCATGCACCGAACGTTTGAGCCGGGACAATCAGTACTGCTGTTCAACTCACGATTGAGGTTGTTCCCAGGAAAGCTTAAGTCAAGGTGGTTGGGACTATTCACCATCAAAACAATTTTCCCATATGGCGCCATCGAACTCTACAGTCGAAATTAATTGGAGATGTTCAAGGTCAATGGTCAACGAATAAAGCATTACTGGGGTGGAGATTCAAACTGGGATGCATCAACATTACCCTCGCCGATGCACAGTGATATATGAGGCACCGTCGGGCTCACAACGTTAAAACTAGCGCTACTTGGGAGGCAACCCAAGCTCTAAATTCTTTCTCTTTTAATTTTTCTTTATATTGTAGTTTATAATCTAGTTTAAGTATGAAGCTTTCATAGATTTTTTTTTACTTCATTTCTGGATGATTCACAGGTTGAAGAAGGAAAATAGAGACATGATGTGACTGACCTCAGAGCGTGAGCCGCGTTGCCCAATGTACATACCTAGCGCGGGGCGCGCTACAGCCCTAGTCCCTTCCTACCATGCCAGCGTGGGCCGCACTACTTCGCCGATTTCACAGCGCTGGACGCGCCATAGACAGCGTAGAATGCGCTACTGTTCATCTGGCCACTGACCCCCTAGTGCGGACCGCGCTATCCAAGACCTATACGCAGCGCGAGGTGCGTTGATACGCTAGCGCCTCCTGACCTCCTAGCGCGGGGCGTGTTATCTTCAGCTAATCCACGGTGTGGACCGCGCTGTGCGTAACACCCAAGCACTTAATTACTTCAATTGCCGTGTCTTAGGCCATAACTTCCCCACTTATCCTCTCCTTCGTCCAATCAACTTTCCCACTTCTCCTACACCCTTCCCACTTCCATAACTCCTATACTAATGCCATTCAACTTCTATTCACATTAAACCAATAGAATTCCCATCTCCCAACCCACGTTGGTTTTCCATCTCCAACTATACATATAATCCAATTCATATCAGATATACACACTACAGTCCAATCCCACATCTAATTCATTCCTTACACAACTTCATTCAATTTAGGATTCTTTGCAAAGAGGAAAACATAACTTTATTCAAGGTAAGCACAACTCACTTCTTCCTCAATCTTCTTCTTTTTTTATTGATAGCAAGTGAGTAGAATACCTTGGATATTGGGTGCCCAAGGTGTGTGTGTGTTTGATTTCACAATTTGGCTAGCAAGATAACACCAAGCAACCAATTTTGGGGGAAGTACTCAGTCTGCCCACCAACTGTTTGATAAAAGTCCAAAACCAAACTTTGAGCCTAAACATCATCAGAAACACCGTGTCTTCCCATAAAAGACAATGCCCTTCCACCTCCACTACTTGACCTCAATATGATCATACAAAGTTTGTTAGTGAGAGGGCTGCCGAACGATTCAAGTCATCCATTGACAAGAAAACGTTGGTGCTCGAACATGGATTGAAGCGGGATGCGAATTTGGATGGTGACATGGCTTTGCAAATTGTCGAGCGTAATTGGTTCCAATTAGTAGAACAACCACTTCCAGCGGCGATCAATATAGGGAAAGAATTCTACGCCAACGCCATGGAACATGTCAATCACGTAGTCATGGTTCGTGGTAAACCGATGGCGTTTCATGCCGATGCTATCAATGAGTATTTTGGGTTAGAGGCACCACAAACTGACCGATATGAAGATGGTTTTCCTGAATTAGATGAGTTGATTGTCAGATTATGCAAACCAGGAGCGCAATGGGTAATTCAAGCCGGAACGGATGAAAAGATAAGTTTTCCCCACTCAGCATTCAATCGGTATGGAAAATCTTGGTACGCATTTATGTATGCCCGTTTAATGCCTACTCGCCACCAAAACGATGTAACTAAGTCACGGGCTCAGCTATTATATGGGATTGTTCATCACTATTTACGTGTGAGAAACTCCATTGCATTCTACAATGTCGATGTGGGGGAGTGTATTCAAGAGTCCAATGACCGGTTGTTACGAGGGAGTACTACGGGTGCTGCATGGTTTCTTGATCACTGATTTGTACCGTAAAGCTGGAGTGCAGTTGTGGCAACCCCAAAATAGGTCCATTCCATCCAACCCATTCTGAGTCGCCAAATACATGGTACAGAAAACAACTACAACTTTATTACAACAATTGTCGTGCAAAATACAACAACACATATGCTGTGAGTTTGGATACAAATATATACCAAATGTGACTCATGTTCCAACCGTGGACATCACCTCACAATGACACCTTACATAAAGGTATAGTCAAAAACTGTTTTAAAAATTAGAATCTTTGGGAAGTGCTCAAGGAAACCTTCGTACATGGGAGGCCATGCTTCTAGGTTATGATAGATATCATATGGCCACAGAATTATGCTTGGTTGACCCAATAGACCCCAAAGAAAAACGAGAAGATTACTATCATATTCTTCCCAATGGTGAGTCTTCTCTTGACTTATCATTATCTCCTCTAAATGAGAATTATACTTCAAACAAACACCAAGATTATATAGGTAGTGCTCGTAGATATACTCAGCAAGTGGATGATCACATCCCTATCTTATGATGACACGAGGTTGTATGTCGTTAGACATCTTGTATGATAGTGGCAAACCACCCTTCCAACGTTGGGTACACCTTACCCTATTGGATTCACCAAATAAAAATACTAAATGAACTTTTCTATACTGCTTCGGGAGAACATCCACAGCTAGAGACCACCGTTCTATTTTCCCGTTACCCTCGCTCGACCCAGCTACACTCTTATTACCTGAAAGGAATTGTGAAGCAAAAGGGTGAGCACAACTAGCTCAGTAAAGAATATCATGACTAAAGATAATTAAATTATCAATAGCCTTCATCAATAATAAATCAGAGATTTAGAACATATGGTAAATGATAAAACTTCTCAACCATAGTTGCAGCGGAATGAGCAATCCATTAGAAGAGTCAAATAGACTATAAAGTCTATTATCTTCTCCATGTTAAAAATCCACCAACAATGTTTTATCCCTGTAACATCAATCAACAGTTCCTTTCCACAATCATATGAATAACTCATAATCATAATTGTGATTCTAAATTTTTCTTCGCACCCAGGACGAAGAATATTTTCATCACCTGTCTTTACCTGAAACATCAAAGATCATGGTTATACCAAATCACAGTTCCTGTTCATAATCATACTAATAAATTAATCTTTGCATTACGGCCCAAAGATATTTATCAACAAGTCATCTTTGCACTACATGCCAAAGATATTCAGCAACAGGTCATCTTTGCATTACGAGCCAAAGATATTCAACAACAGGTCATCTTTGCATTACGAGCCAAAGATATTCAACAACAGGTCATCTTTGCATTACGAGCCAAAGATATTCATCAACAACTCATCTTTGCACTACGGGCCAAAGATATTCATCAATAATTCATCTTTGCACTACAGGCCAAAGATATTCCTCAACAGTTCATATTTGCAATACAGGCCAAATATATTCATATCTCAAAGAAATATACAATCATTTCAGAATTTATATAAACAATAATTATAACCATGTTAATCAATTCATCTTTACACTTAAGCTAAAGATATTCAATTCTAAATTCAATGGTCATGATCATACCAGTTAACAATTCATCTTTGCACTACAGGCCAAAGATATTCCTCAGTCACGATCATACCAATAATTTACCCATCTTTACACTCAAGTGAAAGAGAAATTCAACATCAGGGTTATAAAAATGTTATATATGATAATAAAAATAATATGATCAACGACTGCATTTATTTTCAAGAGCAACAATCATAAATCAACGATAATTTGGTCAGAAAAAGAAACCAATTTTGTCGTGAATAGTAACTCGTGAATAGTAACTCATGAATAGTAACTCGTGAATAGTAACTCATGAATAGTAAACTCGACACAAAAAGGTAGAAATTTCACAATAAAATACATACCAATATTTCGGTATAATGATATTGAAAGAATAATATTTCTTAAGCTTATAAACAATTTATTTTAATTGTTTATACTTTACTAAATAATGCATTTAATCATCCTAAAATGCCAAACTCATAAGATTTCATCACCAATAACCAAAAACCCTAATCAAAAATCTGCATTTACCTCATATAGGATTCTCAAGCCATAAAATCCTATTTTCTAATTTTCTTACTTCACAAAACATATTTAATTCATTTACTCATAACTAGACTATTTTTATGAAAAATACCAAATCAATTCCGAAAATATTTCTTTTCTGGGATTTAGCATAATATAGTCCCATAGTGAACATATATTTTTCTCAGAATTTTTAAAAGTCATTTACTATTTTTCATATGGCCAAAACAGCCGAATATTTAGACATTTATCAAAAATTGTACTTTTGTCCAAAAATTCTGAAATTTACAGAGTATACTTCTATCATATACATGTACTCCCAATAAAAATTTTATCAATTTTGGAGTTAACCACAAGGAATTATAAGTGGTTACTTTTAAAATAGTCTTTTCTCATAAAATTCATAACTCTCAATCTATACATCTAAAAATCACCATTTTTGGACACAATCAAGAAAACTCATCAAAATATCATTTCAAATTTTTCCAGAGTTTTTGAAGGTCAGAAAAATTACGAAACTGAAAAATATAACAACCCTTAAAATTCCTTACTATCCCTTACTATCCCTTATCTCAAAAGAGCAGTACTTCTGATCGGTATGCAAAGCCGAAGGAAACTTGCACTGAATAGCAACTCTCAAAGTATCTAAATACTCAAAAACATGCTTCATAATATAGAGAGAGAAAGAGAGAAAGCTTATGTTTCTGGTGTGATTTTCAATTCTAACTTAGCCCTCTATTTATAGGAAAATTTTAGTAGGTTTGACCTGCAACCTGATGGCTTTACCTGCTACTATTCCCACCCATCACATTTGAAATATAATTCAGCATATTTCTTCACCAACCACAAGTGGGGCCCACAAATTCTAAAATTTTTCACCAAAATGATTAACTCCGAAAATTCAACAATTTCTGAACCAGTCATCTCGTAAAATTCATAACAAACCATACGTTCATTTTTAACGGTTCAAAATTTATGGACATATACTCAACTTTTATATGTATAACATATCCAAAAATTACCACGATCCAACGGTCGGATTAAAAATTATAACCCCCGCAAAATATCTCAAAAACCCTGATTTTTAATACCTCAATTCCGACAAAAATACGGATAAAAACCTCAACATTAACTCCTTCATTTTTAACCACAAAAATATATCCCTAGTTTATATCCACACAAAATAAATATTTCCTTATCATATGAATCAATAATTAATTATTCACAAATAATATTACAGAAGCACATTTATGACAACCAGGCCGTTCCCAGGAAAGAGGGGGCTTTCCAATAAGGATTTCTCCTTACTAGCGCGCAATTAGATGACCAAACTCTCCTTAGACAGAACTTTCTAGACATTGCCAATAATGCTATCTAATAATATTATTCAAATAATATGAATTATTGATCTGATAATAGAAAATATTGTGCAGCAACAATTATTGAAACAACAATAATATAAAATATCAACGCAGCAATTATTGAATCAATAAAATAAAATATTGAACAGTAATTACTGTAACAATTATTGAGTAGTGCCTTCTTACGTAAGAATCAATAATTTCAAAAATACTATGCAATACCGTGTGCTACTGTGCAATAACGCGTATTACTGTATTTTAACCACCGGGTATTCTAACAGTGTTAACGGTAACAACTACGCCGTTATTTGTAAAAACTCAAATTTGTCATTTTCTTCACCCGACAGTTATTCGTTATGGGGCCCACAAATAGCTGCGCCGTCGTACGAATATTCCCCGACAGAAAGAATATTCCACGACCAAACGAATATTCCCCGACAACAATGAATATTTTATAACCACTTGTGTATTTTGAAAAAAAATTTATATATCACCCTTAACTTTAACATTTATCAATTTAACCATTTACTGAATAGTAATTATAAGAAAAATTGAATACTTTTATTTCATAAAATTCGGGGTCTTACAATCTCCCCTCCTTATGAAATTTCGTCCCCGAAATTTACGTACCTGGTATTTCAAAGAATTGAGAATACCTTCCTTTCATTTCAGATTCCATCTTCCCTGTCATCATAATTTCTTCATTGCTCATCTCCCATGATAACTTCATTTGGGTTCCTCATTTGTTGGGAAGTCATGACAACCACCATCCCTCGAACTACTCGGCTTTGACTTGTCTGGAGCAGCAATTGGCGTCATCATTACCGTTGGAATATACCTTTCTATAGGACATATTCCTCCCTCAACTGCCTCTTCGTACTCCTCATTCATGATCTGAATCATCAATCTTCGATCCATATCGGATTCAGGTTGACCGCTATGTACAGGGTAATTCAAAACTCGATGTTGGGTTCTCCCAATTGCTTTCCAAAAAGAGAAATTTATATCATCTATTTTAGCCTTCTTAGATCGAACATCTCTTTCCACAATATCCACGTGTCGTGCAGCTTTTGCCCATGCATCACTTATTCTCACTCGTTCAGTTTTTTCTTCTTTCAGCTCAGATTCTATTTTTATCATCTTATACTCTGCCAAAGAATGCTTCTGTTCAAGCATCACATATCGGGTAACACAAGCTTGAATTGTTGCATCCTTTTGTTCCACGACCGCCTGTCGTTCTTCTGTCTGCTCTTCTAACTCATGAATACGATTTTGAAATTCTACATTTTAATCATATAATACCTCTAATAAACTCTCCTCTGGTACTTCTTCTTCCTCTTCTTCCTCAGTCTCAACTGTTACCTCTGCGACTATCTCGGGTGTAACTATCAATTTTTCACTCACCACATGGATATCTCTAATTCCTTCTTCGTCTGACATCACATTATCACGGTTAGTGATTAGAGGTATCCCCACACTCTCATTCACTCCATTGTTAGCATTCTCAGCTGCCATTCTCAAATACTGCCATAAAACAAGGGTTAATTAAACAAATTAACATCTCACATAATATCCCAATATTATGACTGACCAACAAATAAGCTAAGGTAGGACACACTAGCGAAGGATTTACTCTTCTCTCCCCTCCTAGTTGTATTCCCCGATCTCCGCCAGAGATCATATCCCTAAGCTCTGATACCAAGCTGTGGCAACCTCAAAATAGGTCCATTCCATCCAACCCATTCTGAGTCGCCAAATACATGGTACAGAAAACAACTACAACTTTATTACAACAATTGTCGTGCAAAATACAACAACACATATGCTGTGAGTTTGGATACAAATATATACCAAATGTGACTCATGTTCCAACCGTGGACATCACCTCACAATGACACCTTACATAAAGATATAGTCAAAAACTGTTTTAAAAATTAGAATCTTTGGGAAGTGCTCAAGGAAACCTTCGTACATGGGAGGCCATGCTTCTAGGTTATGATAGATATCATATGGCCACAGAATTATCCTTGGTTGACCCAATAGACCCCAAAGAAAAACGAGAAGATTACTATCATATTCTTCCCAATGGTGAGTCTTCTCTTGACTTATCATTATCTCCACTGTCTCTAAATGAGAATTATACTTCAAACAAACACCAATATTATATAGGTAGTGCTCGTAGATATACTCAGCAAGTGGATGAGCACATCCCTATCTTATGATGACACGAGGTTGTATGTCGTTAGACATCTTGTATGATAGTGGCAAACCACCCTTCCAACGTTGGGTACACCTTACCCTATTGGATTCACCAAATAAAACTACTAAATGAACTTTTCTATACTGCTTCGGGAGAACATCCACAGCTAGAGACCACCGTTCTATTTCCCCGTTACCCTCGCTCGACCCAGCTACACTCTTATTACCTGAAAGGAATTGTGAAGCAAAAGGGTGAGCACAACTAGCTCAGTAAAGAATATCATGACTAAAGATAATTAAATTATCAATAGCCTTCATCAATAATAAATCAGAGATTTAGAACATATGGTAAATGATAAAAATTCTCAACCATAGTTGCAGCGGAATGAGCAATCCATTAGAAGAGTCAAATAGACTATAAAGTCTATTATCTTCTCCATGTTAAAAATCCACCAACAATATTTTATCCCTGTAACATCAATCAACAGTTCCTTTTCACAATCATATGAATAACTCATAATCATAATTGTGATTCTAAATTTTTCTTCGCACCCAGGACGAAGAATATTTTCATCACCTGTCTTTACCTGAAACATCAAAGATCATGGTTATACCAAATCACAGTTCCTGTTCATAATCATACTAATAAATTATCTTTGCACTACGGCCAAAGATATTCATCAACAGTCATCTTTGCACTACATGCCAAAGATATTCAAAACAGGTCATCTTTGCACTACGAGCCAAAGATATTCAACAACAGGTCATCTTTGCATTACGCCAAAGATATTCATCAACAACTCATCTTTGCACTACGGCCAAAGATATTCATCAATAATTCATCTTTGCACTACAGGCCAAAGATATTCCTCAACAGTTCATATTTGCAATACAGGCCAAATATATTCATATCTCAAAGAAATATACAATCATTTCAGAATTTATATAAACAATAATTATAACCATGTTAATCAATTCATCTTTACACTTAAGCTAAAGATATTCAATTCTAAATTCAATGGTCATGATCATACCAGTTAACAATTCATCTTTGCACTACAGGCCAAAGATATTCCTCAGTCACGATCATACCAATAATTTACCCATCTTTACACTCAAGTGAAAGAGAAATTCAACATCAGGGTTATAAAAATGTTATATATGATAATAAAAACAATATGATCAACAACTGCATTTATTTTCAAGAGCAACAATCATAAATCAACGATAATTTGGTCAGAAAAAGAAACCAATTTTGTCGTGAATAGTAACTCATGAATAGTAACTCATGAATAGTAACTCGTGAATAGTAACTCATGAATAGTAACTCATGAATAGTAAACTCGACACAAAAAGGTAGAAATTCCACAATAAAATACATACCAATATTTCGGTATAATGATATTGAAAGAATAATATTTCTTAAGCTTATAAACAATTTATTTTAATTGTTTACACTTTACTAAATAATGCATTTAATCATCCTAAAATGCCAAACTCATAAGATTTCATCACCAATAATCAAAAACCCTCATCAAAAATCTGCATTTACCTCATATAGGATTCTCAAGCCATAAAATCCTATTTTCTAATTTTCTTACTTCACAAAACATATTTAATTCATTTACTCATAACTAGACTATTTTCATGAAAAATACCAAATCAGTTCCAAAAATATTTCTTTTCTGGGATTTAGCATAATATAGTCCCATAGTGAACATATATTTTTCTCAGAATTTTTAAAAGTCATTTACTATTTTTCATATGGCCAAAACAGCCGAATATTTAGACATTTATCAAAAATTGTACTTTTGTCCAAAAATTCTGAAATTTACAGAGTATACTTCTATCATATACATGTACTCTCAATAAAAATTTCATCAATTTTGGAGTTAACCACAAGGAATTATAAGTGGTTACTTTTAAAATAGTCTTTTCTCATAAAATTCATAACTCTCAATCTATACATCCAAAAATCACCATTTTTGGACACAATCAAGAAAACTCATCAAAATATCATTTCAAATTTTTCCAGATTTTTGAAGGTCAGAAAAATTACGAAACTGAAAAACATAACAACCCTTAAAATTCCTTACTATCCCTTACTATCCCTTACCTCAAAAGAGCAGTACTTCTGATCGGTATGCAAAGCCGAAGGAAACTTGCACTGAATAGCAACTCTCAAAGTATCTAAATACTCACAAAATATGCTTCATAATATAGAGAGAGAAAGAGAGAAAGCTTATGTTTCTGGTGTGATTTTCAATTCTAACTTAGCCCTCTATTTATAGGAAAATTTTAGTAGGCTTGACCTGCAACCTGATGGCTTTACCTGCTACTATTCCCACCCACCACATTTGAAATATAATTCAGCACATTTCTTCACCAACCACAAGTGGGGCCCACAAATTCTAGAATTTTCCACCAAAATGATTAACTCCGAAAATTCAACAATTTCTGAACCAGTCATCTCGTAAAATTCATAACAAATCATACGTTCATTTTTAACGGTTCAAAATTTGTGGACATATACTCAACTTTATATGTATAACATATCCAAAAATTACCACGATCCAACGGTCGGATTAAAAATTATAACCCCCGCAAAATATCTCAAAAACCCTGATTTTTAATACCTCCATTCCGACAAAAATACGGATAAAAACCTCAACATTAACTCCTTCATTTTTAACCACAAAAATATATCCCTCGTTTATATCCACACAAAATAAATATTTCCTTATCATATGAATCAATAATTAATTATTCACAAATAATATTACAGAATCACATTTATGACAACCAGGCCGTTCCCAGGAAAGAGGGGGCTTTCCAATAAGGATTTCTCCTTACTAGCGCGCAATTAGATGACCAAACCTCTCCTTAGACAGAAATTTCTAGACATTGCCAATAATGCTATCTAATAATATTATTCAAATAATATGAATTATTGATCTGATAATAGAAAATACTGTGCAGCAACAATTATTGAAACAACAATAATATAAAATATCAACGCAGCAATTATTGAATCAATAAAATAAAATATTGAACAGTAATTACTGTAACAATTATTGAGTAGTGCCTTCTTACGTAAGAATCAATAATTTCAAAAATACTATGCAATACCGTGTGCTACTGTGCAATAACGCGTATTACTGTATTTTAACCACCGGGTATTCTAACAGTGTTAACGGTAACAACTACGCCGTTATTTGTAAAAACTCAAATTTGTCGTTTTCTTCACCCGACAGTTATTCGTTATGGGGCCCACAAATAGCTGCGCCGTCGTACGAATATTCCCCGACAGAAAGAATATTCCACGACCAAACGAATATTCCCCGACAACAATGATTATTTTATAACCACTTGTGTATTTTGAAAAAAAATTTATATATCACCCTTAACTTTAACATTTATCAATTTAACCATTTATTGAATAGTAATTATAAGAAAAATTGAATACTTTTATTTTATAAAATTCGGGGTCTTACAATCTCCCCTCCTTATGAAATTTCGTCCCCGAAATTTACGTACCTGGTATTTCAAAGAATTGAGAATACCTTCCTTTCATTTCAGATTCCATCTTCCCTGTCATCATAATTTCTTCATTGCTCATCTCCCATGATAACTTCATTTGGGTTCCTCATTTGTTGGGAAGTCATGACAACCGCCATCCCTCGAACTACTCGGCTTTGACTTGTCTGGAGCAGCAATTGGCGTCATCATTACCGTTGGAATATACCTTTCTATAGGACATATTCCTCCCTCAACTGCCTCTTCGTACTCCTCATTCATGATCTGAATCATCAATCTTCGATCCATATCGGATTCAGGTTGACCGCTATGTACAGGGTAATTCAAAACTCGATGTTGGGTTCTCCCAATTGCTTTCCAAAAAGAGAAATTTATATCATCTATTTTAGCCTTCTTAGATCGAACATCTCTTTTTACAATATCCACGTGTTGTGTAGCTTTTGCCCATGCATCACTTATTCTCACTCGTTCAATTTTTTCTTCTTTCAGCTCAGATTCTATTTTTATCATCTTATAATCTGCCAAAGAATGCTTCTGTTCAAGCATCACATATCGGGTAACACAAGCTTGAATTGTTGCATCCTTTTGTTCCACGACAGCCTGTCGTTCTTCTGTCTGCTCTTCTAACTCATGAATACGATTTTGAAATTCTACATTTTGATCATATAATACCTCTAATAAACTCTCCTCTGGTACTTCTTCTTCCTCTTCTTCCTCAGTCTCAACTGTTACCTCTGCGACTATCTCGGGTGTAACTATCAATTTTTCACTCACCACATGGATATCTCTAATTCCTTCTTCGTCTGACATCACATTATCACGGTTAGTGATTAGAGGTATCCCCACACTCTCATTCACTCCATTGTTAGCATTCTCAGCTGCCATTCTCAAATACTGCCATAAAACAAGGGTTAATTAAATAAATTAACATATCACATAATATCCCAATATTATGACTGACCAACAAATAAGCTTAGGTGGGACACACTAGCGAAGGATTTACTCATCTCTCCCCTCCTAGTTGTATTCCCCGATCTCCGCTAGAGATCATATCCCTAAGCTCTGATACCAAACAGTGGCAACCCCAAAATAGGTCCATTCCATCCAACCCATTCTGAGTCGCCAAATACATGGTACAGAAAACAACTACAACTTTATTACAACAATTATCGTGCAAAATACAACAACACATATGCTGTGAGTTTGGATACAAATATATACCAAATGTGACTCATGTTCCAACCGTGGACATCACCTCACAATGACACCTTACATAAAGGTATAGTCAAAAACTGTTTTAAAAATTAGAATCTTTGGGAAGTGCTCAAGGAAACCTTCGTACATGGGAGGCCATGCTTCTAGGTTATGATAGATATCATATGGCCACAGAATTATCCTTGGTTGACCCAATAGACCCCAAAGAAAAACGAGAAGATTACTATCATATTCTTCCCAATGGTGAGTTTTCTCTTAACTTATCATTATCTCCACTGTCTCTAAATGAGAATTATACTTCAAACAAACACCAAGATTATATAGGTAGTGCTCGTAGATATACTCAGCAAGTGGATGAGCACATCCCTATCTTATGATGACACGAGGTTGTATGTCGTTAGACATCTTGTATGATAGTGGCAAACCACCCTTCCAACGTTGGGTACACCTTACCCTATTGGATTCACCAAATAAAACTACTAAATGAACTTTTCTATACTGTTTCGGGAGAACATCCACAGCTAGAGACCACCGTTCTATTTCCCCATTACCCTCGCTCGACCCAGCTACACTCTTATTACCTGAAAGGAATTGTGAAGCAAAAGGGTGAGCACAACTAGCTCAGTAAAGAATATCATGACTAAAGATAATTAAATTATCAATAGCCTTCATCAATAATAAATCAGAGATTTAGAACATATGGTAAATGATAAAACTTCTCAACCATAGTTGCAGCGGAATGAGCAATCCATTAGAAGAGTCAAATAGACTATAAAGTCTATTATCTTCTCCATGTTAAAAATCCACCAACAATGTTTTATCCCTGTAACATCAATCAACAGTTCCTTTCCACAATCATATGAATAACTCATAATCATAATTGTGATTCTAAATTTTTCTTCGCACCCAGGACGAAGAATATTTTCATCACCTGTCTTTACCTGAAACATCAAAGATCATGGTTATACCAAATCACAGTTCCTGTTCATAATCATACTAATAAATTAATCTTTGCATTACGGCCCAAAGATATTCATCAACAAGTCATCTTTGCACTACATGCCAAAGATATTCAGCAACAGGTCATCTTTGCATTACGAGCCAAAGATATTCAACAACAGGTCATCTTTGCATTACGAGCCAAAGATATTCAACAACAGGTCATCTTTGCATTACGAGCCAAAGATATTCATCAACAACTCATCTTTGCACTACGGGCCAAAGATATTCATCAATAATTCATCTTTGCACTACAGGCCAAAGATATTCCTCAACAGTTCATATTTGCAATACAGGCCAAATATATTCATATCTCAAAGAAATATACAATCATTTCAGAATTTATATAAACAATAATTATAACCATGTTAATCAATTCATCTTTACACTTAAGCTAAAGATATTCAATTCTAAATTCAATGGTCATGATCATACCAGTTAACAATTCATCTTTGCACTACAGGCCAAAGATATTCCTCAGTCACGATCATACCAATAATTTACCCATCTTTACACTCAAGTGAAAGAGAAATTCAACATCAGGGTTATAAAAATATTATATATGATAATAAAAATAATATGATCAACAATGTATTTATTTTTAAGAGCAACAATCATAAATCAACGATAATTTGGTCAGAAAAAGAAACCAATTTTGTCGTGAATAGTAACTCGTGAATAGTAACTCATGAATAGTAATTCGTGAATAGTAACTCATGAATAGTAAACTCGACACAAAAAGGTAGAAATTCCACAATAAAATACATACCAATATTTCGGTATAATGATATTGAAAGAATAATATTTCTTAAGCTTATAAACAATTTATTTTAATTGTTTATACTTTACTAAATAATGCATTTAATCATCCTAAAATGCCAAACTCATAAGATTTCATCACCAATAACCAAAAACCCTCATCAAAAATCTGCATTTACCTCATATAGGATTCTCAAGCCATAAAATCCTATTTTCTAATTTTCTTACTTCACAAAACATATTTAATTCATTTACTCATAACTAGACTATTTTCATGAAAAATACCAAATCAATTCTGAAAATATTTCTTTTCTGGGATTTAGCATAATATAGTCCCATAGTGAACATATATTTTTCTCAGAATTTTTAAAAGTCATTTACTATTTTTCATATGGCCAAAACAGCCGAATATTTAGACATTTATCAAAAATTGTACTTTTGTCCAAAAATTCTGAAATTTACAGAGTATACTTCTATCATATACATGTACTCCCAATAAAAATTTCATCAATTTTGGAGTTAACCACAAGGAATTATAAGTGGTTACTTTTAAAATAGTCTTTTCTCATAAAATTCATAACTCTCAATCTATACATCCAAAAATCACCATTTTTGGACACAATCAAGAAAACTCATCAAAATATCATTTCAAATTTTTCCAGAGTTTTTGAAGGTCAGAAAAATTACGAAACTGAAAAACATAACAACCCTTAAAATTCCTTACTATCCCTTACTATCCCTTACCTCAAAAGAGCAGTACTTCTGATCGGTATGCAAAGCCGAAGGAAACTTGCACTGAATAGCAACTCTCAAAGTATCTAAATACTCACAAAATATGCTTCATAATATAGAGAGAGAAAGAGAGAAAGCTTATGTTTCTGGTGTGATTTTCAATTCTAACTTAGCCCTCTATTTATAGGAAAATTTTAGTAGGCTTGACCTGCAACCTGATGGCTTTACCTGCTACTATTCCCACCCACCACATTTGAAATATAATTCAGCACATTTCTTCACCAACCACAAGTGGGGCCCACAAATTCTAGAATTTTCCACCAAAATGATTAACTCCGAAAATTCAACAATTTCTGAACCAGTCATCTCGTAAAATTCATAACAAATCATACGTTCATTTTTAACGGTTCAAAATTTATGGACATATACTCAACTTTTATATGTATAACATATCCAAAAATTACCACGATCCAACGGTCGGATTAAAAATTATAACCCCCGCAAAATATCTCAAAAACCCTGATTTTTAATACCTCAATTCCGACAAAAATACGGATAAAAACCTCAACATTAACTCCTTCATTTTTAACCACAAAAATATATCCCTCGTTTATATCCACACAAAATAAATATTTCCTTATCATATGAATCAATAATTAATTATTCACAAATAATATTACAGAAGCACATTTATGACAATCAGGCCGTTCCCAGGAAAGAGGGGGCTTTCCAATAAGGATTTCTCCTTACTAGCGCGCAATTAGATGACCAAACCTCTCCTTAGACAGAACTTTCTAGACATTGCCAATAATGCTATCTAATAATATTATTCAAATAATATGAATTATTGATCTGATAATAGAAAATATTGTGCAGCAACAATTATTGAAACAACAATAATATAAAATATCAACGCAGCAATTATTGAATCAATAAAATAAAATATTGAACAGTAATTACTGTAACAATTATTGAGTAGTGCCTTCTTACGTAAGAATCAATAATTTCAAAAATACTATGCAATACCGTGTGCTACTGTGCAATAACGCGTATTACTGTATTTTAACCACCGGGTATTCTAACAGTGTTAACGGTAACAACTACGCCGTTATTTGTAAAAACTCAAATTTGTCGTTTTCTTCACCCGACAGTTATTCGTTATGGGGCCCACAAATAGCTGCGCCGTCGTACGAATATTCCCCGACAGAAAGAATATTCCACGACCAAACGAATATTCCCCGACAACAATGAATATTTTATAACCACTTGTGTATTTTGAAAAAAATTTTATATATCACCCTTAACTTTAACATTTATCAATTTAACCATTTATTGAATAGTAATTATAAGAAAAATTGAATACTTTTATTTTATAAAATTCGGGGTCTTACAATCTCCCCTCCTTATGAAATTTCGTCCCCGAAATTTACGTACCTGGTATTTCAAAGAATTGAGAATACCTTCCTTTCATTTCAGATTCCATCTTCCCTGTCATCATAATTTCTTCATTCCTCATCTCCCATGATAACTTCATTTGGGTTCCTCATTTGTTGGGAAGTCATGACAACCGCCATCCCTCGAACTACTCGGCTTTGACTTGTCTGGAGCAGCAATTGGCGTCATCATTACCGTTGGAATATACCTTTCTATAGGACATATTCCTCCCTCAACTGCCTCTTCGTACTCCTCATTCATGATCTGAATCATCAATCTTCGATCCATATCGGATTCAGGTTGACCGCTATGTACAGGGTAATTCAAAACTCGATGTTGGGTTCTCCCAATTGCTTTCCAAAAAGAGAAATTTATATCATCTATTTTAGCCTTCTTAGATCGAACATCTCTTTTCACAATATCCTCGTGTTGTGTAGCTTTTGCCCATGCATCACTTATTCTCACTCGTTCAGTTTTTTCTTCTTTCAGCTCAGATTCTATTTTTATCATCTTATACTCTGCCAAAGAATGCTTCTGTTCAAGCATCACATATCGGGTAACACAAGCTTGAATTGTTGCATCCTTTTGTTCCACGACAGCCTGTCGTTCTTCTGTCTGCTCTTCTAACTCATGAATACGATTTTGAAATTCTACATTTTGATCATATAATACCTCTAATAAACTCTCCTCTAGTACTTCTTCTTCCTCTTCTTCCTCAGTCTCAACTGTTACCTCTGCGACTATCTCGGGTGTAACTATCAATTTTTCACTCACCACATGGATATCTCTAATTCCTTCTTCGTCTGACATCACATTATCACGGTTAGTGATTAGAGGTATCCCCACACTCTCATTCACTCCATTGTTAGCATTCTCAGCTGCCATTCTCAAATACTGCCATAAAACAAGGGTTAATTAAATAAATTAACATATCACATAATATCCCAATATTATGACTGACCAACAAATAAGCTTAGGTAGGGGACACACTAGCGAAGGATTTACTCATCTCTCCCCTCCTAGTTGTATTCCCCGATCTCCGCCAGAGATCATATCCCTAAGCTCTGATACCAAACTGTGGCAACCCCAAAATAGGTACAGTCCATCCAACCCATTCTGAGTCGCAAAATACATGGTACAGAAAACAACTACAAACTTTATTACAACAATTATCGTGCAAAATACAACAACACATATGCTGTGAGTTGGATACAAATATATACCAAATGTGACTCATGTTCCCACCGTGGACATCACCTCACAATGACACCTTACATAAAGGTATAGTCAAAAACTGTTTTAAAAATTAGAATCTTTGGGAAGTGCTCAAGGAAACCTTCGTACATGGAGGCCATGCTTCTAGTTATGATAGATATCATATGGCCACAGAATTATCCTTGGTTGACCCAATAGACCCCAAAGAAAAACGAGAAGATTACTATCATATTCTTCCCAATGGTGAGTCTTCTCTTGACTTATCATTATCTCCACTGTCTCTAAATGAGAATTATACTTCAAACAAACACCAAGATTATTAGGTAGTGCTCGTAGATATACTCAGCAAGTGGATTAGCACATACCTATCTTATGATGACACGAGGTTGTATGTCGTTAGACATCTTGTATGATAGTGGCAAACCACCTTCCAACGTTGGGTACACCTTACCCTTATTGGATTCACCAAATAACAACTACTAAATGAACTTTTCTATACTGTTTCGGGAGAACATCCACAGCTAGAGACCACCGTTCTATTTCCCGTTACCCTCGCTCGACCCAGCTACACTCTTATTACCTGAAAGGAATTGTGAAGCAAAGGGTGAGCACAACTAGCTCAGTAAGAATATCATGACTAAAGATAATTAAATTATCAATAGCCTTCATCAATAATAAATCAGAGATTTAGAACATATGGTAAATGATAAAACTTCTAACCATAGTTTACAGCGGAATGAGCAATCCATTAGAAGAGTCAAATAGACTATAAAGTCTATTATCTTTCTCCATGTTAAAAATCCACCAACAATGTTTTAATCCCTGTAACATCAAAAACAGTTCTTTCCACAATCATATGAATAACTCATAATCATAATTGTGATTCTAAATTTTTCTTCGCACCAGGACGAAGAATATTTTCATCACCTGTCTTTACTGAAACATCAAAGATCATGGTTATACCAAAATCACAGTTCATGTTCATAATCATACTAATAAATTAATCTTTGCATTATGGCCCAAAGATATTCATCAACAAGTCATCTTTGCACTACATGCAAAGATATTCCGCAACAGGTCATCTTTGCATTACGAGCCAAAGATATTCAACAACAGGTCATCTTTGCATTACGAGCCAAAGATATTCAACAACAGGTCATCTTTGCATTACGAGCCAAAGATATTCATCAACAACTCATCTTTGC
>CM029019.1:142750711-142825240 GCA_016801055.1 Panax notoginseng | reverse complement strand
TCTGCAGAAAGATATTCTCCTTCCTTTCTGTTACTTCCCTTTAAAATTCCCTGTTCCATAGTATTGTGCTCCTCCCATTCCTTCGCGGTATTTCGGCAAGTCACCAAGCAACATTGTGTAGTAAGATTATTTATTTTAATCATTTATAATTTTTTCATGCATGAAATCATTTCTTAGTTCAGTACATATCATTAAATATTGGTTCAAAATGTTCATAATTTTGAAGTGCTTCTAATTAAGAACTGAAAATCCGTTTTATCTTGGGGAGCAATTATTCATTAATCCTTAGCACCTGTGAGGGAATAAATTTGCTTTAAGGAGATTTTGTGAATTCAAAGGATTCGGATTTATTATTTGTGACAACCCCAAAATAGGTCCATTCCATCCAACCCATTCTGAGTCGTCAAATACATGGTACAGAAAACAACTACAACTTTATTACAACAATTGTCGTGCAAAATACAACAACACATATGCTGTGAGTTTGGATACAAATATATACCAAATGTGACTCATGTTCCAACCGTGGACATCACCTCACAATAACACCTTACATAAAGGTATAGTCAAAAACTGTTTTAGAAATTAGAATCTTTGAAAAATGCTCAAGGAAACCTTCGTACATGGGAGGCCACGCGTCTAGGTTATGATAGATATCATATGGCCACAGAATTATCCTTGGTTTGACCCAATAGACCCCAAGAAAAACGAGAAGATTACTATCATATTCTTCCGATGGTGAGTCTTCTCTTGACTTATCATTATCTCCACTGTCTCTAATTGAGAATTATACTTCAAACAAACACCAAGATTATATAGGTAGTGCTCGTAGATGTACTCAGCAAGTGGATGAGCACAACCCTGTCTTATGATGACACGAGGTTGTATGTCATTAGACATCTTGTATGATAGTGACAAAACACCCTTCCAACGTTGGGTTCGCCTCACCCTATTTTCTTCACCAAATATAACTACTAAATGATGACCACCGTTCTATTCCCTTGTTACCCCGCTGGACCCAGCTACACTCTTATTACCTGAAAGGAATTGTGAAGCAAAAGGGTGAGCACAACTAGCTCAGTAAAGAATATCATGACTAAAGATAATTAAATTATCAATAGCCTTCATCAATAATAAATCAGAGATTTAGAACATATGGTAAATGATAAAAATTTCAACCATAGTTGCAGCGGAACGAGCAATCCATTAGAAGAGTCAAATAGACTATAAAGTCTATTATCTTCTCCATGTTAAAAATCCACCAATAATGTTTTATCCCTGTAACATCAATCAACAATTCTGGTCCACAATCATATGAATAACTCATAATCATAACTGTAGTTCTAAATTCTCTTCTCATCCAGGACGAAGATAATTTTCATCACCTATCTTTACCTGAAACATCAAAGATCATGGTTACACCAAATCACATTTCCTGTTCATAATCATACTAATAACTTCATCTTTGCACTACGGCCAAAGATATTCATTTGTATCACCAGTTGGTCATGTTCATCTCAACATCTGTTCATCTTTGCACTACTGGCCAAAGATATTCAACAACATGTCATCTTTGCACTACGGGCCAAAGATATTCATCAACAATTCATCTTTGCACTACAGGCCAAAGATATTCCTCAACAGTTCATATTTGCACTACGGCCAAAGATATTCATCAACAGTTCATATTTGCACTACAGGCCAAATATATTAATATCTCAAAGAAATATATAATCATTTCAGAATTTATAAACAATAATTATAACCATGTTGATCAATTCACCTTTGCACTTAAGCTAAAGATATTCACTTATAAATTCAATGGTCATGATCATACCAGTCACAATTCAACTTTGCACTACTGGCCAAAGAGAACCCATAGTCATGATCATACCAGAAATCTACCCATCTTTACACTCAAGTCAAAGAGAATTTCATCATTAGGGTTATAAAAATGTTATATATGATGATAAAAAATAATATGATCAACATATAGTTTTAATCTCAAGAGTAATATTCGTAACTCATGAATAGTAAATCGTGAATAGTAACTCAATGAATAGTAACCCGACACAAAAGATAGAAATTCCACAATAAAATCCATACCAATATTTTGGTATAATGATATTGAAAGAATAACATTACTTAAGCTTATAAACAATTTATTTAAAATTGTTTACACTTTACTAAATAATGCATTTAATCATTCTAAAATACCAACTCATAAGATTTTACCACCAATAATCAAAACCCTCATCAAAAATCTGCATATACCTCATATAGGATTCTCAAGCCATAAAATCCTATTTTCCAATTTTCTTACTTCACATAACATATTTAATTCATTTACTCACAACTAGACCATTTTCATGAAAAATACCAAATCAGTTCCAAAAATATTTTTTTCTGAGATTTAGCATAATATAGTCCCATAGTGAACATATATTTTTCTCAGAATTTTTAAAAGTCATTTACTATTTTTCATATGGCCAAAACAGCAGAATATTTAGACATTTATCAAAAATTGTACTTTTATCCAAAATTCTGAAATTTACAGAGTATACTTCTATCATATACATGTACTCCCAATAAAAATTTCATCAATTTTGGAGTTAACCACAAGGAATTATAAGTGGTTACTTTTAAAATAGTCTTTTCTCATAAAATTCATAAATCTCAATCTATACATCCAAAAATCACCATTTTTGGACACAATCAAGAAAACTCATCAAAATATCATTTCAAATTTTTCCAAAATTTTTGAAGGTTAGAAAAATTACGAAACTGAAAACATAACAACCCTTAAAATCCCTTACTATCCTTACAATCCCTTACTATCCCTTACAATCCCTTACAATCCCTTACCTCAAAAGAGCAGTACTTCTGACTGGATATCGGATATGACGCTGAAGGAAACTTGCACTGATGAATACCAACTCACCAAGTATCTAAATACTCACAAAATATGCTTCATAATATAAAGAGAGAAAGAGAGAAAGCTTATGTTTCTGGTGTGATTTTCAATTCTAACTTAGCCCTCTATTTATAGGAAAATTTTGATAGGTTTGACCTGCAACCTGATGGCTTTACCTGCTACTATTCCCACCACCACATTTGAAATATAATTCAGCACATTTCTTCACCAACCACAAGTGGGGCCCACCAATTCTAGAATTTTTCACCAAAATGATAAACTCCGAAAATTCAACAATTTCTGAACCAGTCATCTCGTAAAATTCATAATAAATCATACGTTCATTTTTAACGGTTCAAAATTTGTGGACATATACTCAACTTATATATGTATAACATATCCAAATATTACCACGATCCAACGGTCGGATTAAAAATTATAACCCTCGCAAAATATCTCAAAAACCCTAATTTTTAATACCTCCATTCCGACAAAAATACGGATAAAGACCTCAACATTAACTCCTTCATTTTTAACCACAAAAATATATCCCTCGTTTATATCCACATAAAATAAATATTTCCTTATCATATGAATCAATAATTAATTATTCACAAATAATATTACAGAATCACATTTATGACAACCAGGCCGTTCCCAGGAAAGAGGGGGCTTTCCAATAAGGATTTTTCCTTACTAGCGCGCAATTAGATGACCAAACCTCTCCTTAGACAGAACTTTCTAGACATTGCCAATAATGCTATCTAATAATATTATTCAAATAATATGAATTATTGATCTGATAATGAAAAATACTGTACAGCAACAATTATTGAAACAACAATAATATAAAATATCAACGCAGCAATTATTGAATCAATAAAATAAAATATTGAACAGTAATTACTGTAACAATTATTGAGTAGTGTCTTCTTACGTAAGAATCAATAATTTCAAAAATACTATGCAATACCGTGTGCTACTGTACAATAACGCGTATTACTGTATTTTAACCACAGGGTATTCTAACAGTGTTAACGGTAACAACTACGCCGTTATTTGTAAAAACTCAAATTTGTCGTTTTCTTCACCCGACAGTTATTCGTTATGGGGCCACAAATAGCTGCGCCGTCGTACGAATATTCCCCGACAGAAAGAATATTCCACGACCAAACGAATATTCCCCGACAACAATGATTATTTTATAACCACTTGCGTATTTTAAAAAAATTTCATATTTTACCCATAACTTTAACTTTTATCAATTTAACCATTTACTGAATTGTAATTATAAGAAAAATTGAATACTTTTATTTCATAAAATTCGGGGTCTTACAATCTCCCCTCCTTATGAAATTTCGTCCCCGAAATTTACGTACCTGGTATTTCAAAGAGTTGAGAATACCTTCCTTTCATTTCAGATTCCATCTTCTCTGTCATCATAATTTCTCCATTGCTCATCTCCTGTATTTCAGATATCTTTCTAGAATACAGCTTCAAAACAAGGGTTAATTTAACAAATTAACATATCACATAATATCTCAATATTATGACTGACCAACAAATAAGCTTAGGTAGGACACACTAGCGAAGGATTTACTCATCTCTCCCCTCCTAGTTATATTCCCGATCTCCGCCAGAGATCATATCCCTAAGCTCTGATACCACCTGTGACAACCCCAAAATAGGTCCATTCCATCCAACCCATTCTGAGTCGTCAAATACATGGTACAGAAAACAACTACAACTTTATTACAACAATTGTCGTGCAAAATACAACAACACATATGCTGTGAGTTTGGATACAAATATATACCAAATGTGACTCATGTTCCAACCGTGGACATCACCTCACAATAACACCTTACATAAAGGTATAGTCAAAAACTGTTTTAGAAATTAGAATCTTTGGAAATGCTCAAGGAAACCTTCGTACATGGGAGGCCACGCGTCTAGGTTATGATAGATATCATATGGCCACAGAATTATCCTTGGTTGACCCAATAGACCCCAAAGAAAAACGAGAAGATTACTATCATATTCTTCCCAATGGTGAGTCTTCTCTTGACTTATCATTATCTCCACTGTCTCTAATTGAGAATTATACTTCAAACAAACACCAAGATTATATAGGTAGTGCTCATAGATATACTCAGCAAGTGGATGAGCACAACCCTGTCTTATGATGACACGAGGTTGTATGTCATTAGACATCTTGTATGATAGTGACAAAACACCCTTCCAACGTTGGGTTCGCCTCACCCTATTTTCTTCACCAAATATAACTACTAAATGATGACCACCGTTCTATTCCCTTGTTACCCCCGCTCGACCCAGCTACACTCTTATTACCTGAAAGGAATTGTGAAGCAAAAGGGTGAGCACAACTAGCTCAGTAAAGAATATCATGACTAAAGATAATTAAATTATCAATAGCTTCATCAGAACATATGGTAAATGATAAAAATTTCAACCATAGTTGCAGCGGAACGAGCAATCCATTAGAAGAGTCAAATAGACTATAAAGTCTATTATCTTCTCCATGTTAAAAATCCACCAATAATGTTTTATCCCTGTAACATCAATCAACAATTCTGGTCCACAATCATATGAATAACTCATAATCATAATTGTAGTTCTAAATTCCTCTTCTCATCCAGGACGAAGATAATTTTCATCACCTATCTTTACCTGAAACATCAAAGATCATGGTTACACCAAATCACATTTCCTATTCATAATCATGCTAATAACTTCATCTTTGCACTACGGCCAAAGATATTCATTTGTATCACCAGTTGGTCATGTTATCTCAACATCTGTTCATCTTTGCACTACTGGCCAAAGATATTCAACAACATGTCATCTTTGCACTACGGGCCAAAGATATTCATCAACAATTCATCTTTGCACTACAGGCCAAAGATATTCCTCAACAGTTCATATTTGCACTACGGCCAAATATATTCATCAACAGTTCATATTTGCACTACAGGCCAAATATATTAATATCTCAAAGAAACTTATAATCATTTCAGAATTTATATAAACAATAATTATAACCATGTTGATCAATTCACCTTTGCACTTAAGCTAAATATATTCAATTATAAATTCAATGGTCATGATCATACCAGTCAACAATTCAACTTTGCACTACTGGCCAAAGAGAACCCATAGTCATGATCATACCAAAATCTACCCATCTTTACACTCAAGTCAAAGAGAAATATCAACATTAGGGTTATAAAAATGTTATATATGATGATAAAAAATAATATAATCAACATATAGTTTTAATCTCAAGAGTAATATTCGTAACTCATGAATAGTAAATCGTGAATAGTAACTCATGAATAGTAACCCCGACACAAAAGATAGAAATTCCACAATAAAATCCATACCAATATTTTGGTATAATGATATTGAAAGAATAACATTACTTAAGCTTATAAACAATTTATTTAAATTGTTTACACTTTACTAAATAATGCATTTAATCATTCTAAAATACCAAACTCATAAGATTTTACCACCAATAATCAAAACCCTCATCAAAAATCTGCATATACCTCATATAGAATTCTCAAGCCATAAAATCTTATTTTTCAATTTTCTTACTTCACATAACATATTTAATTCATTTACTCACAACTAGACCATTTTCATGAAAAATACCAAATCAGTTCCAAAAATATTTTTTTTCTGAGATTTAGCATAATATAGTCCCATAGTGAACATATATTTTTCTCAGAATTTTTAAAAGTCATTTACTATTTTTCATATGGCCAAAACAGCCGAATATTTAGACATTTATCAAAAATTGTACTTTTATCCAAAAATTCTGAAATTTACAGAGTATACTTCTATCATATACATGTACTCCCAATAAAAATTTCATCAATTTTGGAGTTAACCACAAGGAATTATAAGTGGTTACTTTTAAAATAGTCTTTTCTCATAAAATTCATAAATCTCAATCTATACATCCAAAAATCACCATTTTTGGACACAATCAAGAAAACTCATCAAAATATCATTTCAAATTTTTCCAAAATTTTTGAAGGTTAGAAAAATTACGAAATTGAAAAACATAACAACCCTTAAAATCCCTTACTATCCCTTACAATCCCTTACTATCCCTTACAATCCCTTACAATCCCTTACCTCAAAAGAGTAGCACTTCTGACTGGATATCGAATATGACGCTAAAGGAAACTTGCACTGATGAATATCAACTCACCAAGTGTAAGACCCCAACTTATTAATGAATAAAATCAAATTTTCTCTAAATATTATTGTGAATAATAAGGGGTTAATTTGATATAATACTTTGGTTATGGGTGAAATGTGCAAATTTTGCAAAATAAGCAAGTGGTTATAAAATATTTATTTTTGGTCGGTGAATATTCGGTTGGTCGTGGAATATTCTTGCTGTCGGGGAATATTCGTACGACGACGCAGCCTTGTGTGGGCCCCATAACGGAAAGCGATTGGATGAAGAAAACGACAAGTATAAGTTGTTTATAAATAACGGCGTAGTTGTTACCGTTAATACTGTTGGAATACCCGGTGGTTAAAATACAGTAGCACACGGTATTGCACCAATTATTGATTCTTACGTAAGAAGGCACTACTCAATAATTGTTACAGTAGTTATTATTCAATATTTTATTTTATTGATTCAATAATTGCTGCGTTGATATTTTATATTATTGTTGTTTCAATAATTGTTGCTGCACAGTATTTTCATTTATCAGATCAATAATTCATATTATTTGAATAATATTATTAGATAACATTATTGGCAATGTCTAGAAAGTTCTGTCTAAGGAGAGGTTTGGTCATCTAATTGCGCGCCAGTAAGGAGAAATCCTTATTGGAAAGCCCCCTCTTTCCTGGGAACGGCCTGGTTGTCATAAATGTGATTCTGTAATATTATTTGTGAATAATTAATTATTGATTCATATGATAAGGAAATATTTATTTTATGTGGATATAAATGAGGGATATATTTTTGTGGTTAAAAATGAAGGAGTTAATGTTGAGGTTTTTATCAGTATTTTTGTCGGAATGGAGGTATTAAAAATCAGGGTTTTTGAGATATATTGCGGGTGTTATAATTTTTAATCCGACCGTTGGATCGTGGTAATTTTTGGATATGTTATACATATATAAGTTGAGTATATGTCCACAAATTTTGAACCGTTAAAAATGAACGTATGATTTATTATGAATTTTACAAGATGACTGGTTCAGAAATTGTTGAATTTTCGGAGTTTATCATTTTGGTGGAAAATTCTAGAATTGGTGGGCCCCACTTGTGGTTGGTGAAGAAATGTGCTGAATTATATTTCAAATGTGGTGGGTGGGAATAGTAGCAGGTAAAGCCATCAGGTTGCAGGTCAAACCTACCAAAATTTTCCTATAAATAGAGGGCTAAGTTAGAATTGAAAATCACACCAGAAACAAGTTTTCTCTCTTTCTCTCTCTAGATTATTGAGTGTATTTTGTGAGTATTTAGATACTTTGAGAGTTTCTATTCATCAGAGCAAGTTTCTTTCAGCCTTATACCGGTATTCCGACCAGAAGTACTGATATTTTGAGGTAAGGGATATTATTTTCTTCTTAATGATATTATTTTCTTCAATATCATTATGCTGAAATATTGATATGAGTTTTTATCAAATTTGGAACTTTTTGTGTCGGGGGTTACTATTCACGTATACGGCACTATTCACGTATACGGCACTATTCACGAATACGGCACTATTCACCGAAAAATAAAATTTTCCCTTTTTGTCCAAGATGTCTATTATGGTTACTATCTTTGATTGTATCCATGTTTTGATCTTTATTTTTGAATTCTGCTTCACAATTGATTATTATGAAGTATTATTGATCTTGGATAAACTGTTATACGAATCCCTACTATTTGTCCTTCTGTCTCATTGGATTCGTTCTCTTTAAGATATTTTTCATCATCCTCAGTCCTAAATGATGATATTACTGAATATCTTTGGCCTGTAGTGCAAAGATGTATAATTACTTGATGAATATCTTTGGCCTGTAGTGCAAAGATGAACAGGTGTTGAGATGAACATGACCGACTGATGATACAAATGAATATCTTTGGCCTGTAGTGCAAAGATGAATATTTGGTTAAAGATGATTATTAATTGATGTTACAGGGATAAAATATTGATGATGGACTTTTAAATCTTAGAAGATAGTAGAATTCTTTCTCTACTTGACTCTTCTAATGGTTTGCTGTTTCCGCTGCAGTTGTTGATCTAAAACTTGTTGTCGATTATATTTTATCAGATTTTTCCCTGTTGAAGACTAACGATAATTTGTTGTATATTATCTTAGTCATAATATTCTTTACTGGGCTAGTTGAGCTCACCCTTTTCCTTTTTGTTCCATTTTTCTTCTCAGGAGGTGAGAACATAGCAGGATCTAGTCGGGGTATGGAGTGATGGTTCTAGAAAGATGTATTAGCAGTCCTCACTATTTCTGTAAAATAGTGTTTGAATAATTGTAATGAGGATTTATTTGAGTGTGGATATTGTCTAGAAGACAATATTTGTATTTAAACTCACAGTATGTGTTGTCGTATTTTGCACGACAATTGTATTATTGAAGTTGTAGTTTGCTTTCTGTACCATGTATTTGGCGACTCAGAATGGGTGTTGTATACCTATTCTGGGGGCGTCACAGTTGGTATCAGAGCTTAGGGATATGATCCCTGGCTGAGATGTGAGACAAGAACTAGGAGGGGAGAGACGGGGAATTCCTTCGCTAGTATGACCTGACTAAGTTTATTTGGTGTTTATTTGGTCGGTCAGAGTATAGGGATAATATATGACATGACTATTAACCCTTGTTTTATGGCAGTATTTAAGAATGGCAGCTGAGAACGTTAATAATGGAGTAAATCAGACCGTGGAGACACCTTTGATCACTACCCAGGGGAACGTGCAACAGGAAGGCAATATTCCTCCTGTAAACAACGTTACCGAGCAAACGATGAATGATGGAATGTTTAGGAGCTTTTTGCAGTTCATGCAAAATCAGACGAGGGAGACTCGTGTGCAGAATACGGGTGGAAATGATAACAACGCGCGGTTTGTCACAGCTAAGCAGTTCAAAGAATTGGGACCACCAGAATTTAAGGGAAAGCCGGATCCGATCATGGCGGAAACGTGGGTCAAGCAAATTACCAAGATATTTGATGTCTTGGGATGCACGGAGGAACAGAAGGTTCCATTCGCCACATTTATGTTCCGCGGTGAGGCAGACTACTGGTGGGAGTCTGTGAAGCGTACCCAGCCTGACGCACTCAACATGTCCTGGGAAACATTTCAAAAACTGTTCAATGACAAGTACTTTCCTGAAAGTATTCGTCATATGAAGGAGGTTGAGTTTATTAGACTGGAACAAAACAACATGACGGTGTCCCAGTACGAGGCGAAGTTTGCAGAGTTATCCAGGTTTGCACCTCATTTGGTCGAAAATGAGGAACGAATGACAAGGATGTTTCTGAGAGGTCTAAAACCCGAGATTCGGCAATATCTTATCTCTCATAAATTTTCTTTATATTCAGATGTTGTAAACAGGGCTCAATTATTAGAGCGAGATAATGAGTATGTGCAACCGAGGGACCACAACCAGGGTCATACCGGTGGCGGCAGTCATCGAAGCAATGAAAACCAGCAGGGAGGAAAACATTCGGACAAAAGCGGTAACCACTCTGGTGGTAATCGTGGTCGTGATAATAGAAGGAGCGAGTCGGGAGGAGATTTCAAGAAGAGAAGGTACAACAATGATAACGTGAAGACGTCAGCACAAACATCAACTGTTTCTAGGGGAGGAGAACGACCACCGGTCGTATGTTACAAATGTGGGAAAGAGGGACATATCAGCCCAAACTGCCCACAACAATCCAAGGTATGTTATAACTGTGGAAAGGAGGGTCATATAGCTCGAGAGTGTTCTGTAGCAAAACCAAGTTCAGCGGGGATGGTGACTCCAAAAGTTGTCCCGGATAAGTCGAAATCAGCGGTTCCTGGAAGGGCGTTTGTCGTGACTGGCCAAAACGCGAGAAACCCGAACGAGGTGATCACGGGTAAGCTAATCTTGAATTCTTGCGAAGTTTATACTTTACTAGATACCGGTTCTACCCATTCTTTTATCTCTCCTGCTTGTGCTCAACGTTTAAACTTGACTCCGGAGAAATTGGACTTTAACTTATCTGTTGAAACTCCGTTGGGTGAAACCTTCGTTACATCTACAGTTTATAAATCTTGCATGATCCAAGTTGGCACTATCACATTACCTGTTGATCTTATCTCTTTAAAGATACTTGCTTTTGATGTGATTTTAGGAATTGATTGGTTAACCACTCATCATGCTAAAATTGATTGTTTTCGTAAGGTTGTTAGTTTTCATATTCCTAACCAACCTGTCATACGAATTCAAACTACTAAACCACTAAAATCAGTCACTGTCATATCAAGCCACAAAGCTATTCGTTTATTGAAAAACGGATGTCAAGCTTTCTTAGCCCATGTTATGGATTTGAACAAAGACAAGTCAGATTTGAATAATATTTCTATTGTTAGAGAATTTTCCGATGTATTTCCTGAAGAACTTCCCGGTCTACCCCCGGAACGAGAAATTGAATTCTTTATTGACCTTGAACCCGGTACAAAGCCCATTTCTAAAACCCCATATCGAATGGCTCCTATTGAACTTCAGGAGTTAAAAGTCCAACTACAGGAGTTGTTGGACATCGGTTTTATTCGTCCTAGTACGTCTCCTTGGGGTGCTCCTGTTTTATTCGTAAAGAAGAAAGACGGGAGTATGCGACTTTGTATTGACTATCGAGAATTGAACCATGTCACCATCAAGAATAGGTATCCGCTACCTCGCATTGATGACCTGTTTGACCAGTTGCAAGGAGCACAATTCTTTTCAAAGATCGATCTTCGTTCTGGATATCATCAGCTGAAGATTAAAACTGAGGATATTCCAAAGACTGCCTTCAGAACTCGGTACGGGCATTATGAATTCTTAGTAATGTCTTTTGGATTGACTAATGCTCCTGCTGCCTTCATGGATATGATGAACCGTGTATTCAAAGAATATTTGGATCAGTTCGTTGTTGTCTTTATTGATGACATCCTCATCTATTCCAAAAGCCGTGAAGATCATGAGCGCCATTTGAAGCTGGTACTGCAAAGGCTTCGTGAAAACAAGCTATATGCCAAACTGAAGAAATGCGAGTTCTGGCTTGAGGAAGTAGCATTCCTTGGGCACGTGGTGTCAAAACATGGAGTATCTGTCGACCCGGCGAAGATTGAAGCCATACAAAGTTGGGAGCAACCGAAGTCGGTAACCGAAGTACGTAGCTTTCTGGGCTTAGCTGGTTATTATCGGAGATTTGTGGAAGGATTTTCTCGAATCGCTACTCCGTTAACTCAGCTGACTCGGAAAGATACAAAATTCGTATGGAGTGAGGAATGCGAGAAGAGTTTCCAAGAACTCAAGAGGAGACTCATTTCGGCACCTGTTTTGACAATACCATCTGGTTCGGATGGATTTGTTATCTACAGCGATGCTTCAGGCAAAGGGTTAGGATGTGTTCTCATGCAACATGGGAAAGTCATAGCCTATGCCTCACGACAACTCAAAGAATATGAGAGGAATTATCCTACTCATGATTTGGAGTTGGCAGCAGTCGTTTTTGCGTTGAAGATCTGGAGACACTACCTGTATGGGGAGAAAGTGGAGATCTATACAGATCATAAAAGCCTCAAATATTTCTTCACCCAAAAGGAACTCAACATGCGGCAACGACGTTGGCTTGAGCTGTTGAAAGATTACGATCATACCATCCAATACCATCCTGGAAAAGCAAACGTAGTAGCTGACGCATTGAGTAGAAGATCATATGCGGGTACGAGTGCAATGTTTTTAACACAAAGGCCCATTTTGTATGACTTGCAAAGGATGGAGATAGAGATGAAGGCTCCAAGTACCCACATGATGATATCAAATATACGAGTAGAACCGACTTTAATCGATAAAGTTAAAGCTGCTCAAGCTACGGATATAGAGCTGATGCGTATGAAGAAGAAAGTGCAAGAAGGTGCTATTCCAGAAGCAAGAATCGATGAAGAAGGAATACTTCGAGTCAACTCCAGACTTTGTGTTCCTAACGATTTTGACTTGAAGCATAGAATAATGATGGAGGCACACAACACACCGTTTGCAATCCATCCTGGGAGTACCAAAATGTATCACGATCTTCGACATACATTTTGGTGGAGCAATATGAAAAGAGAGATCGCGGAGTTTATCTCGAGATGTTTAACTTGTCAACGTGTAAAAGCGGAGCATCAAGTACCAAAGGGTCCATTGAGATTCCGAAATGGAAGTGGGAACACATTACTATGGATTTTGTTACAGGTCTTCCCAAGGTTTCTCAAGGCATAGATGCGATTTGGGTTATTGTTGATAGATTAACCAAGTCCGCTCATTTCTTGCCGATACGTGAGACTTATTCCCTTGAACGTCTTGCTAGTATGTACGTGAACGAGATTGTGAGATTGCATGGCATGCCAGTATCCATAGTTTCGGATCGTGACCCAAGATTCACTTCACGATTTTGGGTTAGCTTGCAGAAAGCTATGGGCACGGATTTACGATTCAGTTCAGCATACCATCCTCAAACGGACGGACAATCAGAGAGGACTATTCAAACTCTTGAAGATCTATTAAGACTTTGTGTCTTAGATCTCAAAGGGAGTTGGGATAAGTACCTACCATTGGTGGAATTCTCCTACAACAACAGTTATCAGGCGAGCATAGGTATGGCTCCATTTGAGGCGTTGTATGGAAGAAAATGTCGTTCTCCAGTATGCTGGGACGAGGTGGGTGAAGCAACATTGTTGGGACCAGAATTGGTACGCATTACTACAGAGAAGATCCAAACGATTCGACAACGTATACAAACGGCACAGGATCGACAAAAGAGTTATGCGGATCTTCATCGGAAGGACGTGGAATTTAATATTGGGGATCATGTATTGTTACGTGTTGCACCATGGAAGGGAGTTACAAGATTTGGGAAGAGAGGAAAGCTCAATCCAAGATTTGTTGGTCCATTTGAGATTCTTGAGCGAATAGGAAATGTGGCATATAGACTCGCATTACCTCCAAGCATGTCTCGTGTTCATAATGTTTTTCACATATCTATGCTTCGTAAATATGTTAAAGACCCGAACCACATTATTGAGTTAGAACCAGACGAGATAGCTGAAGATTTAACGTACGAGGAGGTACCTGTTAAGATCTTGGATAGGAAAGAGCATGTCCTACGCACGAAGGTTATACCACAAGTTAAGGTTTTGTGGAGAAACCATGCTATTGAAGAAATGACCTGGGAGTTGGAATCAGAAATGAAAGCGAGGTATCCTCACCTTTTTGAAACATCAGGTACGTACGTCAATTTCGAGGACGAAATTTCATAAGGAGGGGAGGTTGTAAGACCCCAACTTATTAATGAATAAAATCAAATTTTCTCTAAATATTATTGTGAATAATAAGGGGTTAATTTGATATAATACTTTGGTTATGGGTGAAATGTGCAAATTTTGCAAAATAAGCAAGTGGTTATAAAATATTTATTTTTGGTCGGTGAATATTCGGTTGGTCGTGGAATATTCTTGCTGTCGGGGAATATTCGTACGACGACGCAGCCTTGTGTGGGCCCCATAACGGAAAGCGATTGGATGAAGAAAACGACAAGTATAAGTTGTTTATAAATAACGGCGTAGTTGTTACCGTTAATACTGTTGGAATACCCGGTGGTTAAAATACAGTAGCACACGGTATTGCACCAATTATTGATTCTTACGTAAGAAGGCACTACTCAATAATTGTTACAGTAGTTATTATTCAATATTTTATTTTATTGATTCAATAATTGCTGCGTTGATATTTTATATTATTGTTGTTTCAATAATTGTTGCTGCACAGTATTTTCATTTATCAGATCAATAATTCATATTATTTGAATAATATTATTAGATAACATTATTGGCAATGTCTAGAAAGTTCTGTCTAAGGAGAGGTTTGGTCATCTAATTGCGCGCCAGTAAGGAGAAATCCTTATTGGAAAGCCCCCTCTTTCCTGGGAACGGCCTGGTTGTCATAAATGTGATTCTGTAATATTATTTGTGAATAATTAATTATTGATTCATATGATAAGGAAATATTTATTTTATGTGGATATAAATGAGGGATATATTTTTGTGGTTAAAAATGAAGGAGTTAATGTTGAGGTTTTTATCAGTATTTTTGTCGGAATGGAGGTATTAAAAATCAGGGTTTTTGAGATATATTGCGGGGGTTATAATTTTTAATCCGACCGTTGGATCGTGGTAATTTTTGGATATGTTATACATATATAAGTTGAGTATATGTCCACAAATTTTGAACCGTTAAAAATGAACGTATGATTTATTATGAATTTTACGAGATGACTGGTTCAGAAATTGTTGAATTTTCGGAGTTTATCATTTTGGTGGAAAATTCTAGAATTGGTGGGCCCCACTTGTGGTTGGTGAAGAAATGTGCTGAATTATATTTCAAATGTGGTGGGTGGGAATAGTAGCAGGTAAAGCCATCAGGTTGCAGGTCAAACCTACCAAAATTTTCCTATAAATAGAGGGCTAAGTTAGAATTGAAAATCACACCAGAAACAAGTTTTCTCTCTTTCTCTCTCTAGATTATTGAGTGTATTTTGTGAGTATTTAGATACTTTGAGAGTTTCTATTCATCAGAGCAAGTTTCTTTCAGCCTTATACCGGTATTCCGACCAGAAGTACTGATATTTTGAGGTAAGGGATATTATTTTCTTCTTAATGATATTATTTTCTTCAATATCATTATGCTGAAATATTGATATGAGTTTTTATCAAATTTGGAACTTTTTGTGTCGGGGGTTACTATTCACGTATACGGCACTATTCACGTATACGGCACTATTCACGAATACGGCACTATTCACCGAAAAATAAAATTTTCCCTTTTTGTCCAAGATGTCTATTATGGTTACTATCTTTGATTGTATCCATGTTTTGATCTTTATTTTTGAATTCTGCTTCACAATTGATTATTATGAAGTATTATTGATCTTGGATAAACTGTTATACGAATCCCTACTATTTGTCCTTCTGTCTCATTGGATTCGTTCTCTTTAAGATATTTTTCATCATCCTCAGTCCTAAATGATGATATTACTGAATATCTTTGGCCTGTAGTGCAAAGATGTATAATTACTTGATGAATATCTTTGGCCTGTAGTGCAAAGATGAACAGGTGTTGAGATGAACATGACCGACTGATGATACAAATGAATATCTTTGGCCTGTAGTGCAAAGATGAATATTTGGTTAAAGATGATTATTAATTGATGTTACAGGGATAAAATATTGATGATGGACTTTTAAATCTTAGAAGATAGTAGAATTCTTTCTCTACTTGACTCTTCTAATGGTTTGCTGTTTCCGCTGCAGTTGTTGATCTAAAACTTGTTGTCGATTATATTTTATCAGATTTTTCCCTGTTGAAGACTAACGATAATTTGTTGTATATTATCTTAGTCATAATATTCTTTACTGGGCTAGTTGAGCTCACCCTTTTCCTTTTTGTTCCATTTTTCTTCTCAGGAGGTGAGAACATAGCAGGATCTAGTCGGGGTATGGAGTGATGGTTCTAGAAAGATGTATTAGCAGTCCTCACTATTTCTGTAAAATAGTGTTTGAATAATTGTAATGAGGATTTATTTGGGTGTGGATATTGTCTAGAAGACAATATTTGTATTTAAACTCACAGTATGTGTTGTCGTATTTTGCACGACAATTGTATTATTGAAGTTGTAGTTTGCTTTCTGTACCATGTATTTGGCGACTCAGAATGGGTGTTGTATACCTATTCTGGGGGCGTCACACCAAGTATCTAAATACTCACAAAATATGCTTCATAATATAGAGAGAGAAAGAGAGAAAGCTTATGTTTCTGGTGTGATTTTCAATTCTAACTTAGCCCTCTATTTATAGAAAAATTTTGGTAGGTTTGACCTGCAACCTGATGGATTTACTTGCTACTATTCCCACCCACCACATTTGAAATATAATTCAGCACATTTCTTCACCAACCACAAGTGGGGCCCACCAATTCTAGAATTTTTTACCAAAATGATAAACTCCGAAAATTCAACAATTTCTGAACCAGTCATCTCGAAAAATTCATAATAAATCATACGTTCATTTTTAACGGTTCAAAATTTGTGGACATATACTCAACTTATATATGTATAACATATCCAAATATTACCACGATCCATCGGTCGGATTAAAAATTATAACCCTCGCAAAATATCTCAAAAACCCTAATTTTTAATACCTCCATTCCGACAAAAATACGGATAAAGACCTCAACATTAACTCCTTCATTTTTAACCACAAAAATATATCCCTCGTTTATATCCACATAAAATAAATATTTCCTTATCATATGAATCAATAATTAATTATTCACAAATAATATTACAGAATCACATTTATGACAACCAGACCGTTCCCAGGAAAGAGGGGGCTTTCCAATAAGGATTTCTCCTTACTAGCGCGCAATTAGATGACCAAACCTCTCCTTAGACAGAACTTTCTAGACATTGCCAATAATGCTATCTAATAATATTATTCAAATAATATGAATTATTGATCTGATAATGGAAAATACTGTGCAGCAACAATTATTGAAACAACAATAATATAAAATATCAACGCAGCAATTATTGAATCAATAAAATAAAATATTGAACAGTAATTACTGTAACAATTATTGAGTAGTGTCTTCTTACGTAAGAATCAATAATTTCAAAAATACTATGCAATACCGTGTGCTACTGTGCAATAACGCGTATTACTATATTTTAACCACAGGGTATTCCAACAGTGTTAACGGTAACAACTACGCCGTTATTTGTAAAAACTCAAATTTGTCGTTTTCTTCACCCGACAGTTATTCGTTATGGGGCCCACAAATAGCTGCGCCGTCGTACGAATATTCCCCGACAGAAAGAATATTCCATGACCAAACGAATATTCCCCGACAACAATGATTATTTTATAGCCTCTTGCGTATTTTAAAAAAATTTCACATTTTACCCATAACTTTAACTTTTTATCAATTTAACCATTTACTGAATTGTAATTATAAGAAAAATTGAATACTTTTATTTCATAAAATTCGGGGTCTTACATTATTATTATTTTCTGTGGTATATATATATATATATATAAAATCATATTTTGTTTTTGTCATATTTATATATATATATATATATATATATATATATATATATATATATATATATTAAATAATACTATATATTAAAGATTACATTCTTAAAGCAAATTTATTATTCTGTAATTATAGTTTTATTTAATATAATTATGTAATTTTGGTTTTATAAAATTTTTATTACAGAATTATAAAACAGGAAATTGTTTTATAAAACAAGTTTATTAACGTAATAAGTATTCTGAAATAATGCAACGGTAAATATTATAGTGCATGAATCTGTAAGTTCTGAAATGGTGAATCTATAGTTGGGTAACGGTAAATATTATACAAGTTGTTTATCCTTGCAGTATAATATAATATATGATATATTTATATTCTTACTGTTACTGAATTTGTTCACTGAAAAATTTTGTTGAATTTTTGCATATTAATACATGTTATATATTAATACACAGAATTCTAGAAATTAATTTCTGTTGTTATATATATTTCGTTATTATATTAATTACATGTTAATATATTAATTGTATGTTAATATTCTGATTTTAACAAATTTCTGTTGTCTAAATAACCATTTGCTATAAAAGGTAAACTGAAATTTGTAAACAGAAATTCTGTTTAATTCTGCATGTTTTATTAATTTCTGCATGATTGTGTCAAGTCATTTGCTATATTACTTCGGTTTTGCACTGATATATTAAGCATTGTAATAATATATTCCAACTGCCAAAGAATTCTCTAATAGAATATATTATCATATATATATATATATATATATATATATATAATCATTACGTAATAAAAGTTGTGCATGCATTATATATTATTATATATATACATGCATATAACTTACTGAATATTAGTATATATATATATATACTGCATTATATATTAGTATTTATACTGCATATATATACATGTATTATATATTAGTATATATACATGCAAAATTGAATTGACCATAAAATCGAATTACACTGATTCGGGTAAGAGACTTTATTCTGTTAATTTATGTATATTATTATTCTGTTAATTTGTTATTGACTTTGATTTACTAGCTTCAAGTATCAATATCAATATCTCTGCTCTTGCGTGTTACTAGCTTGGAGATTTACATGCTCCAGTAACTTTTTATATTTTATACAAGGATGAGCAGGTGATATATATATATATATATATATATATATATATATATATATATATATATATATATATATATATAATATCGTTAGTGGCATGATTATATATATTTGCATGTTAATAACAGTTGTTCCATGTTAAATTTATATATTCTGTTATTATATTTAAATTACATGTTCATAAATTGCATGATTATATGTTTGTAAATATTGCATGATTAATAGATATATAATATTTTATTTTTATATATATTCTGTTAGTGTTTTATGTAAACAGAAAATTGTTTGCATATTAATATTACTATTCTGTTATTGTTTTTAAATTCATATAACAGTTTATTTTGATTGATAATATATATTATTGTATTAATATATAGAATATTCTGAAGAAAAAAAAAACAAAATTATAAACAAAATTTGTTACATCTTGTACAAACAGAAATTTATTTCTGTTTATTGACATTTGTCTTTTTTGTATAACAGAAATGACATCTACTAGTACCATTCCTGCCGTGAGTATGTCTCATGGAAAAAAGCCTGAAAGGTTCAATGGAACTGATTTCAAGCGTTGGCAACAAAAAATGCTATTCTATCTCACAACATTGAATTTGGCTCAGTTTCTACAAGAGGATTGTCCTACTCTTGTTGAAGGAGAAACTGACAAAGAAAAGGTGGCTGCAGTTGATGCATGGAAACATGCAGACTTCCTTTGTAGAAATTATGTAATGAATGGATTAGACAATACATTGTATAATGTGTATTGTACAATTCAAACGGCAAAGGAACTTTGGGAATCTTTAGACAAGAAATATAAAACTGAAGATGCTGACATGAAAAAATTTATTGTTGGTAGATTTCTTGATTACAAAATGGTAGATTTCAAAGCAGTCATCACCCAAGTTCAAGAAATACAAGTGATTCTACATGATATCCATGCTGAAGGAATGTCACTAAGTGATTCATTCCAAGTTGCTGCAGTGATTGAAAAACTTCCACCGTCATGGAAAGACTTCAAGAATTATCTTAAGCATAAACGCAAAGAAATAAATCTTGAAGAACTGATTGTTTGACTTCGGATTGAAGAGGACAATCGAGTATCTGACAAGAAGAGTGGGAAGAATTTGTATGAAGCAAAGGCAAATGTGGTAGAACAAAGGCCAAACAACAACAACAAAAGGAAGCGCGAAGGAAATAATTTCAAAGCCAAGATGAAATTCAAAGGCAAGTGCTTCAATTGTGGCATTCCAGGACATAAATCAAATGAATGTCGAAAGTCAAAGAAGTTCAAGAGAGAACAGAAGCCTCAAGCAAATGTGACAGAACTGGAAAAGCTGTCTGAAAATGTTTCAGACATTAATCTTTCTGCAGTAGTATCTGAATGCAATTTGGTAGGAAACCCTAAAGAGTGGTACGTGGACACTGGGGCTACTCGCCACATATGTTCCAACAAATGGATGTTTTCTACTTATAAATCAGTAGAAAATGATGATCAACTCTTCATGGGAAACTCCTCAAGTTCAAAGGTTGAAGGACGTGGAAAGATTATACTGAAAATGACATCTGGCAAAGAACTGACTTTGAATGAAGTGCTTCATATGCCAGATATTCGCAAGAATCTAGTTTCTGGGTCACTACTTAGCAAGAATGGCTTTAAGTTGGTGTTTGTGTCTGATAAGTTTGTACTTACAAAGAATGATATGTTTGTAGGAAAGGGCTACATGAATGATGGGCTCTTTAAGATGAATGTTATGACTATTGTACTGAAGTCTATTGATAGTAATAAAATTAATTCTTCTGCTTACTTGTTAGAGTCTTCAAATATTTGGCATGCTAGATTAGGACATGTTAATTATGATACATTGCGTAGATTAATTAATTTATAATTCTTGCCTAAATTTGATATTAATCAAAAACATAAATGTGAAATTTGTGTGGAATCAAAAATGACAAGATTACCCCTTCATTCTGTTGAAAGAAAATCTGAACCTCTAGATTTAATTCACACTGATATATGTGACTTAAAGTTTGTGCAAACTAGAGGTGGGAAAAAATATTTCATAACCTTTATTGATGATTGTACAAGATATTGTTATGTATATTTGCTAAGAAGCAAAGATGAGGCTGTAGAAAAGTTTCAACTTTATAAAAATGAAGTTGAGAATCAACTTAGCAAAAAGATTAAAGCAATAAGAAGCGATAGAGGTGGTGAATATGAATCACCATTTGAAGAGATTTGCTCTACTCATGATATTATTCACCAAACTACTGCTCCTTATTCACCTCAATCTAACGGTATTGCTGAACGCAAGAACCGAACATTGAAAGAAATGTTGAATGCTATGTTAAACAGTTCTGAAGCACCCCAGAATTTGTGGGGGGAAGCTTTGCTTACTGCAAATTATATTCTTAACAAAGTGCCTCATAAGAAAACTCACAAAATACCTTATGAATTATGGAAAGGTCATAGACCTTGCTATAAATACTTGAGAGTGTGGGGGTGTCTAGCAAAGGTAATAGTTCCTAAACCTAAAAAGGTTAAGATAGGACCAAAAACAATTGATTGTGTATTCATTGGTTATGCAAATAACAGTAGTGCTTATCGCTTTCTTGTTCATAAATCTGAAATTAATGATATTCATATTAATACATTTATTGAATCAAGAGATGCATCATTCTTTGAGAATATTTTTCCATATAATGGAAATAATGATTCAAATTTAAACAAAAGACCTTTGGATGCTACTAGTGATAATCCTGAAAATATTGACAAAGAGTCTGTATTGGATGAACCTAGACGTAGCAAAAGGGCAAGGACTTCAACGTCTTTTGGTCCGAATTTTCTAACATTTTTATTAGAAAACGATCCTCAAACGTACAAGGAAGTAGTATCCTCTCCAAATTCTTCTCATTAGAAAGAAGCAATAAATAGCAAAATTGAGTCCATTATGCAAAATCATACATGGGAATTGGTGGACCTTCCACCTGGTTCAAAACCCTTTGGGTATAAATGGATCTTCAAAAAGAAGATGAAAGCTGATGGCTCAATTGATAAATACAAAGCAAGGCTTGTTGTTAAAGGCTATAAACAAAAGAAATGATTGGATTATTTCGACACTTATTCACCTGTTACAAGAATTATATCTATTCGAATGCTAATAGCAATAGCATCTTTAAATAGACTTAAAATACATCAAATAGATGTAAAGACTGCATTCTTAAATGGTGAATTAGATGAAGAAATATATATGGAACAACCTGAAGGTTTTATTACTCCTGAACAGGAGAGGAAAGTATGTAAACTTGTTAAATCCTTGTATGGATTAAAACAAACACCAAAACAATGGCATGAGAAATTTGATAATGTTATATTATCAAATGGATTTAAAATCAATGAGTGTGACAAATGTGTTTATGTCAAAAGCACTCAAAAGGAATATGTCATTGTTTGCCTTTATGTGAATGATATGTTAATCATGGGTAGTAACAATGAAGTTATCAACTCTACCAAACGCATGTTGTCAAATAGGTTTGACATGAAAGACTTGGGGATTGCTGATATAATTTTAGGAATCAAGATTTCTAGAACCTCTGATGGAATTATATTATCTCAATCTCATTACATTGAGAAAATACTTGAAAATTTTAACAAGTATAATATAATTCTAAATAAGATCACAGTTGATGTAAATCTTCATCTAGCTAAAAATGAAGGTGATGGCATATCTCAATTAGAATATTCTCATATAATAGGCAGTTTAATGTATGTCATGAACTGTACTAGACCTGATATAGCTTATTCGGTAAGTAAGCTAAGTAGGTATACGAGTAATCCAGGTAAAGATCACTGGAAAGCAATTTTGAGAGTTTTAGGATACCTAAAACATACTCAAAAATATGGGTTGCACTATACAAGATATCCAGCAGTATTGGAAGGATATAATGATGCTAATTGGATATCTGATACTAAAGATTCAAAATCCACAAGTGGATATGTATTTACACTTGGTAGTGCAGCGGTATCTTGGAAATCCTCAAAACAAACGTGTATTGTTAGGTCTGCAATGGAATCGGAATTCATTGCGTTAGACAAAGCTGGAGAAGAAGCTGAGTGGCTTCGTAATTTCTTAGAGGATATTCCAAATTGGTCAAGACCTGTGCCAGCTATATGTATACACTGTGATAGCCAATCAGCGATTGGAAGAGCACAGAGTCATTTATATAACGGTAAGTCACGTCATATACGACGAAGACATAATACCGTTAAACAATTGCTCTCAAATGAAATTATCTCAATTGACTATGTAAAGTCAAAAGATAATATTGCGGATCCGCTTACGAAAGGTTTAACAAGAGAGCAAGTGAAAAAATCATCGAGGGGAATGGGTTTAAAGCCTACTGTTTAAATAAGAGTCGTCATAGTGGCAACCCAACCTAGCTGACTGGAGATCCCAAGATCTAGGTTCAATGGGCAAACCGAACTATGTAGTACTCAGTAAAGCACTGAGGAGATATTTACTCCTAACCATTCCTATTATGAGACAGTGCACATCTGCCGCGAGAATCAGGATAAGTTACGCTTTTAATGATTTTTATATCTTGAAATATGTTCAAGTGGGGTATTGCAGGATACTCTTGATAAAAGTCACCTACGTGAGTAAGAAGAGGGCCACTTCTGTGAGAATTTTGAAGGCTGAATTCTCTAATATACTTACGGAACCAAGAGGTGTTTCAAGGCCGAAATGAACACAAACGTGAGAACCAATTATGTCTGAAGAGATATTTTGTGAATTCTATTGTCTTGGTTTACATAAAAAACTGACAGTTCAAAGACATCAAGTCTACTGATTAGCCCAGTAAATCCGATAGATTTTACTAGGGTAAGTTCAAAGCCACTAGGCTACTTTACCTGATGAAATATCTTTTCTCATGTACTCGAACTAGTGTCTGCATATTCATATCATATTTTCCATATTGTAAAGCCAATTTTACATTCATGTGGGGGATTGTTGGAAATGAGTTTGATAAAATATATATTTACGTGTTCAAATCCATTAAGAATTGAATGAAAAAATTGACAGGTCGGGTCGAAATCGGGTCGGGTCATAATATATATCTTTTTTGGTAAAATCTGTTTATCAGATTTTGTTTAAACTACGTAGTTTTGATGGCAGTTGTGACCCAACGGTAATAAGTTCATTCTATAAATAAACAATGTGGCCCTCCTGTTCCAATATAGATTTTTTCCCTCCCGTTCCGTTCATTCACTGAAAATTCCGTTATGCAGAAAGATATTCTCCTTCCTTTCTGTTACTTCCCTTTAAAATTCCCTGTTCCATAGTATTGTGCTCCTCCCATTCCTTCGCAGTATTCTCGGCAAGTCATCCAAGCAACATTGTGTAGTAAGATTATTTATTTTAATCATTTATAAATTTATTTCATGCATGCATCATTTCTTAGTTCAGTACATATCATAAATATTGGTTCAAAATGTTCTTAATTTTGAAGTGCTTCTAATTAAGAACTGGAATTTCGTTTTATCTTGGGGAGCAATTATTCATTAATCCTTAGCACATGTGAGGGAATAAATTTGCTTTAAGGGGACTTAGTGAATTCAAAGGACTCGGATTTATTATTATTATTTTCTGTGGTATATATATATATATATATATATATATATATATATATATATATATATATATATAAAATCATATTCTATTTTTGTCATATTTAATATATATATATATATATATATATATATATATATATATATATATTTATTTATTTATTTATAATTATTACCTGTCATAACCTGTTAGGTGTTAATCATCCAATCAATTCGCTAGTGTTCATTGCTGCACTAAACCATGACTCACCTGAAAAATTAGTTTGCAAGTGTTCATTAGAATTCTCTCATCCAAAAAATTACAAATATTAAGAACCTATTTTAATTCTTAAAAAAAAAATAAGTTATTAATTTAATAGTAGTGACACGGTTATGAAATTATTAAGACAAATTCAAGAAAATTATATCATTTTACACTATTAGTGATAAATAAAGGACGCTTTTTTTGGAGATTTTTTTAATAAAAAATGTCTTTTTTCGTAGAACATAGAAATAATATATGATTAAATTAGGCAGTAGGTAGTTTTCGAGTAAAAATAATGCTAATGATATTTGACACTTTAAACAATATTTATTGCTCTAACAACGTACTCCTTTCGTCTTCAAAAGGATGACTAAATATAAAAGCTTTTTTATCCTCAAAAGAATAAGATAAAGTATATAAAATGAATGATAAATATGTAATTTAGTAGGGTCCATTAGTATAAAAAAAATAAAAGTGCTCATCAATTTATATAATATTGTGGGGTCAATAAGAATAAATTTTGAATTATTTTACTATATTTTTTTTTTCTTAATATGTGTATAAATTGTATTTTGTTCATATTTTGAGGAGGTGGAAGTAATTTATTTTCTCTCATGATATTTACCCCTTAGTATCCGGTGAATACTAAAGAGTAATAAATATTTTACTAACAAAAGAAATCCAACACAAAATCTAATAAACTACAGTATGTACCAAATTTAAAGGGTCAAGTTGCGAAGTTATCACCTTATATTTATTAGTCTTCTTATTCAGTTATTTGTCATTATTCAAATACTTACAGACATTGATTTTAAAAGGAGACTTATGAATGAAAAATTAATTATACAATTAAAATCGTTGGGAAAATAAATAATTTAAGTAAATAATAGAAGTATTTTTTAATTTTTAAAAAATAAATTATTTTGGTGATTGATTATTTTAATACCCACACACAAACACATTACTATGTTAAAAACATATAAAAAAGAAAAGAAAAGACTAGTTTCGATATATATATATATATATATATATATATATATATATATATATATATATATATATATATATATATATATATATATATACTAGCTATAACCCGTGCCTGAAGGCACGACGTAACGAAAAATTAAATTAAAAATCAAAAAATATTACATTATCTAAATACATACATACTCAATCATCAATACATATCTAACAACCAAAACATCGAGCTAGTCGGTACTAATTTCAAGAAATTTCGGCAGAGTTTCCTTTAAAAATAGATATCCAAAAAATTTTAAACCTGTCTACAAAACTTACAATCATCAATACATATCCAAACCACCAAAAAAATCATCATTCCATACCCAAAAATCATCATAACCATGTATAATTAATTAACTTTACAAAAGACGGAACACAAAAAATACAAATGGGCAAAAAATAGATAAACAACATGTTGCATAAGACCCATTATTTTACAGCTTGCACCAAGTATCCTTCAATGTATACCTGAAAATATTTGAAATATAAAAATTATCGAAATATGTGAATCAAAATAAAACAACTATAAATTCGAAACATAAGAACCCTTACTTTACCCTGAATTATAAATGGCATGTAAAATAAATAATAAATTGTTCATGAAAATAAAGTACAAAGCACAAATTTCTCAGATTCAATTTTATTAGAGGAGACTATTCCAAAGATTATGTTTGGTATTGGCGGCCTTTGTCTCTTTCATTATTAAATTTTGCCCACTAAATCTTGTTTCACCCTTAAGGAAGGTTGGTACTGTGAAGTGGGTATAGTAACTGTATAAGGATAAAGAAGATAGAAAAAAATAAATCTCAGATCTTTATACCCAGGAGCAGTTGGGCCAAGTTAGATCATCTGATAATTCCAGCTTTTTATTTGTTTACAGTGTTTGCCTTATTCTAGCAGATCTTTATCATATTGCTTCCTATCCTAATTCCTATTATGTTAGTTTTTACCTCGGTACCAATATCTCCAACGGAGGAGAGCCTCCTCCCTGAGCCTCAAACACAAGATTCGAGTAAAACTGAGCACAATGTAAATGAGGTGATTTTCAGTGAGGTTGAAGATGAGAAAACCCCAGAAATAGATTCACTTACAGTATCCTTTAATTCTTAGGTAGTGCAAAATGATTAAACTAACTGATTTCTACTGACCTGACCAGTATCCTTTAATTCTCCTTTGAAAACTTTGTCAAATTCTCATTCACCAAGAAAGTAATCTGGACTAAAAACTTAGTCAAATTCTTCGTGGCTTGAAATTCACCAACTGATTTCAAACTGTTGGAAGTTGAATCAGAATAAAAAGTTGAGTTTATTAGATATAAATATAATATTAAAGAAATTGAATATTAATTTACTACTGCTGGGTATAATAAAATATAACAAATGGATTACAATGAAATAGAAATATTTTTTCTTCCAACAAAATGCACATGGTGAGTAAAGCTTAATAAAGAAATTCCACTATGATTCTCACAAAAAGAGCAAAAGTATGATTACAATTATTAGAGAACCCCGAAAGCATAGAAAGAACCCACAAAAAAGTACACAATTCATAGAACTCACAAGAAATAATTTCTCAAAACACTAAGACTGAACACATCTAAAAAGTCAAGTAACAATAAAATGATGACATTAATTGATGACAGTCTACAAAGTATCATGGAGTCTGGAACTGAATTATATTTACCCCAATCAACCTACCTCAACTGTTTGGCCTAAACTTTTAGTTACCAATTGAAACACTATTCATTCAAGAGGACAGTTTAACCAGTTTCTTTCCATAAAATTTGTTAGTGATGTTGGGTTATGAGTTACCGGTGATGTTCGTACAGTTCTATAATTTTCTTTCAGGTATTATGGAGTGTGGCTGATTACTAGATGTGGTGCACTATATAAATCAAAGTATGATCTTTCGCACTCCATCACACTCCACAAATAAACCAGATCCTTTGAACAAGGAGACTTCTTAAACACTATTCTACGTAACAAACGTTTTTAATATGTTTTACATAGAACTATAGACCTCAACCACTCCAACAATATTCTTGTCACTACTATGTACTTCTCAAACTATAGGAATTTGCAACTGAGGTACTTGAAATAGAAAGAAAACGAATTCCAGTGCCTTCTAAATTGAGAGACCAAATAGACTCATATGGTACCTCATACATGGAGGAAGGATCTATTTAGAATATTTACTAAATGACCATGACCAGTTCCAGTTACTTTAAAATAAAGTTGCTAGAAGCAAAAAGAGTAATAAAATTTAACTAGGCACACTTAGAAGGGGGGGGGGTTGAATAAGCGTAGGAGCAATCTATGACCAACTTTTGAAAACTATTAATTTCAGGCTATTATAATGATTGAAATTAATTTACTGAATTAATATAGCCTATTAAGTAAAACACTTGATGTTTAAAGAATTATCTTAATATAATAGCAAGTAGTCAAATTAAGATAATTAAGTGACTTATGTGATTTTAAAGTAAATCAAATAATAAAATCAACACCAAGATTTTTACGTGGTTCAACTATTACCCTCTATGATAATAGCCTAGTCCACGTCCAATACCAATTAGTATTGGAGACTCACTTTATTTATTTCTTTATAAATAAATACAGATTACAAAACAGATTCTAACAAAAATTAATTAACAATTAATTTCCCTTGAGCTCTCTTGCTTCTTGTGCACCTATGCACGCTTCAAGCACCTTTGCTTCCTTGAACCTGTTTGTAACCTCCTTTTCTAATCCACCAGGATTAAAACCTTTAGACTACACTTAGTCTAACAATAGAAAAATCAATACAATATAGAGGTCTATGATCAATGCAAGAATAATCAATTTAACAATTTAAAGACTCAACTATATGCAATGATCAATTAGCACAAAAAGATAAACAATTAATTTCTTACCAAATACCAGCTCAAATAATATCAGAAAATTTAATTGCTTAGCTGCTCAACGGTTTGCACCAATAGAATAAAATTGCTTGATATATCAATAATTAGTGCAATATAAAATTCGTGAGTTCTGTCATTATTCCAAGCATCAAAATATTCTTTTTATAGCCAACCATATATTACCGTTAATAGATATGTATATTCCAAATTAATTCAAACGACAATTCTCACAACGGTAGAGCTAGACGAAGTCCATGCTTTTTAATCTATATCCATATTAAGAAAACAGACTTCTGTTAGTGGAATAATTCAAAAAGACTTAAGATATAATATCTTTGACTTAATCTTCCCATTCAAAAGTGACGTGTGAAATAGAAGCACATTAATCAATTATCTGTTCAAAGCATCAAACTTTTAAGAGTCCAAGATAATGATAGTAATTTTTCTTTGAAACTCTCACACACACATAAATTAAGGATTATCTAGCAGATCTATGAAGTAATCATATCATAACAAATCCTCAAAAACCGCACATGCAATAAAGTAGCTGTCATATCACAATCCACCTTTTTAGCTAACAAAAACATACTGATATATATAACCATGTGTAATCCCAGAGTATGTATATAATTTGCATGCTAAACATGTAACATTTAATATATGTATTACTTTATAAAACTATTTCTCATAAAATCATTTAAAACATATATAATGCAAATAATATGTCCTAGAGCCTTTAAATGAAAAATTAATTATTATGCAATTGATCTTACACTGGTTTTCCTAGTAAAGAAAAAATCCTTCAATTTCTTGAATATCCGACCAAAACTTTTTATCATCAAAATACCTGAAATGCCATAAAACAATTTAGTACTTGAGCATTTCATCATCAAAACATAAGGCTTAAATATGACTAGATCAACAAGTAAGAAGCTAAAAGGACACAATTTAAATACACATAAGAAGTACCTGTTTCTGAAGATTCAGAAGAGTCAGTATCTCTTTTCTTAATTCAAGATGCTCTGCGCAAACAACTTTGGTTGGAACCTTTGGTTTCATATTAACCTGTAACAGGAATATATGTAGTGTTTATTACATTTATCATGATAAACTAAAGAAAATTATTTAGAAAATAAAGAGTTATATATAGAAACTCTACTAAATGTAAATCCATAGAACTCCACTTACATTCCTTCCCAAACCCCTCCCCCCATGAAAAAAAAGAGGAGGTTTCTTTGGGATGGAACAACTACCACAGGTACAACTGAATAATATTAGTTTTTTTTCTGCACAATTAAGTTAAACAACAATGTTCCTGATCAATAAGCATATAAGTTATTGATATGTTCCCATGGTAATGAAGCGGATGCAGACACTACAAATAAAACAAAAAAAAGCTTCATCACACGCTAATCAAAATTTAACCTAGCCCAGGATACTGCAGTTTACAATAACAAACCCATACCAAAGAGAAAGAGAGACGGATAATACTGACAGGCACATCTGCTAAAACCCTTGATTGGAAATTCCCAACAACAAAAAATTTAAACTAAAACAAAATGAAACAAGAAAAATAAGAACACTTAAGAAAAAAAAGATCAATTCATAAACAAAAACCAAGCATCAATGCTCAATATTGAACCCTCTACATACCAAAAGACTTTAAAATAAAACCTTGTTGCTTGCTGCGATAGTGATAAAAAATGAATAATCCCCTGCGATATGGCATCCGAAAAAGGCTTGATTTTGGGGGAAATCTTACTTGGGCAGAGTGTGGGGGATTTTTGAATTGGGCAATTTTATTTTTTTGTGAAATGAATTAGGCATTGGATGTTGAAGTTTTAATCGAGGCCGTTATTTGTTGAAGCCGTCAACGACGACGGAGAGACAAGGATTGATCTCTGAATGCGTATTGATCTCTATATGGTAGTTATAGATTCATCGTCAATTTAGCAATTATCATAGCTAAAAAAAATGGACAGCTAGATAGTGATCCGCCACATAAATTATATGCATTTGTTGTAATAATTTGCATAGTACATACTACATATGCTAAAGTCACCAAAAAGTCATGCTTATGTATCATCATACAATAATTCACAATATATATAACTTAAGTTTCCATAATGAATCATTATGAACAGAAACATGAGCTGAATAATACAAAAAAACTTGCGAAGACGAGCTGAATGCAAAAAAACTTGCAAAAAACTTACAAAAAATCATTACTTTCCCCTCCCTGTTTTATGAGTTCGCTGGTCAGTGCCTCATCCAGAACAATTTTTTATTTCTGGTAAGAAAAAAAGACCACATGAATATCCAGTTAGATAGTTTAAGCTTAATTTACTGGTATACCAACTGCCAAGCCACCAAGACGATGTCTGTTCAAATAGCTAAAAATCACCCTTTATACATACATAGAGATAAAGGTTCTCCCTTTACACAATTTATACATGTTCTCTATAACGACCCCAAAATAGATCCATTCCATCCAACCTATTCTGAGTCGCCAAATACATGGTACAGAAAACAACTATAACTTTATTACAACAATTATCGTGCAAAATACAACAACACATATGCTGTGAGTTTGGATACAAATATATACCAAATGTGACTCATGTTCCAACCGTGGACATCACCTCACAATGACACCTTACATAAAGGTATAGTCAAAAATTGTTTTAGAAATTAGAATCTTTGGGAAGTGCTCAAGGAAACCTTCGTACATGGGAGGCCACGCGTCTAGGTTATGATAGATATCATATGGCCACAGAATTATCCTTGGTTGACCCAATAGACCCCAAAGAAAAACGAGAAGATTACTATCATATTCTTCCCAATGGTGAGTCTTCTCTTGACATATCATTATCTCTACTATCTCTAATTGAGAATTATACTTTAAACAAATACCAAGATTATATAGGTAGTGCTCGTATATATACTCAGTAAGTGGATGAGCACATCCCTGTCTTATGATGACACGAGGTTGTATGTCGTTAGACATCTTGTATGATAGTGGCAAACCACCCTTCCAACGTTGGGTACACCTTACCCTATTGGATTCACCAAATATAACTACTAAATGAACTTTTCTATACTGCTTCGGGAGAACATCCACAGCTAGAGACCACTGTTCTATTTTCTCGTTACCCTCGCTCGACCCAGCTACACTCTTATTACCTGAAAGGAATTGTGAAGCAAAAGGGTGAGCACAACTAGCCCAGTAAAGAATATCATGACTAAAGATAATTAAATTATCAGTAGCCTTCATCAATAATAAATCAGAGATTTAGAACATATGGTAAATGATAAAAATTTCAACCATAGTTGCAGCGGAACGAACAATCCATTAGAAGAGTCAAATAGACTATAAAGTCTATTATCTTCTCCATGTTAAAAATCCATCAACAATGTTTTATCTATGTAACATCACTCAACAGTTCCTTTCCACAATCATATGAATAACTCATAATCATAATTGTGACTATAAATTTTTCTTCGCACCCAGGACGAAGAATATTTTCATCACCTGTCTTTACCTGAAACATCAAAGATCATGGTTATACCAAATCACAATTCCTGTTTATAATCATACTAACAAATCTATCTTTGCACTACGGGCCAAAGATATTCATCAACAAACCATCTTTGCACTACGGGCCAAAGATATTCATCAACAAACCATCTTTGCACTACGGGCCAAAGATATTCAACAACAGTTCATCTTTGCACTACAGGCCAAAGATATTCATCAACAATTCATATTTGCACTACAGGCCAAATATATTCATATCTCAAAGAAATATATAATCATTTCAGAATTTATATAAACAATAATTATAACCATGTTGATCAATTCACCTTTGCACTTAAGCTTAAGATATTCAATTATAAATTCAATGGTCATGATCATACCAGTCACAATTCAACTTTGCACTACAGGCCAAAGAGAACCCTAGTCATGATCATACCAATAATCTACCCATCTTTACACTCTAGTGAAAGAGAATTTCAACATCAGGGTTATAAAAATGTTATATATGATGATAAAAATAATATGATCAACATATAGTTTTAATCTCAAGAGTAATATTCGTAACTCATGAATAGTAACCCCGACACAAAAGATAGAAATTCTACAATAAAATTCATACCAATATTTCGGTATAATGATATTGAAAGAATAACATTACTTAAATTTATAAACAATTTATTTTAATTGTTTACACTTTACTAATTAATGCATTTAATCATCATAAAATGCCAACTCTTACAATTTCATCATCAATAACCAAAACTCTCATCAAAAATCTGCATATACCTCATATAGGATTCTCAAGCCATAAAATCCTATTTTTCAATTTTCTTTCTTCACAAAACATATTTAATTCATTTACTCATAACTAGACCATTTTCATGAAAAATACCAAATCAGTTCCAAAAATATTTCTTTTCTGGGATTTAGCATAATATAGTCCCATAGTGAACATATATTTTTCTCAGAATTTTTAAAAGTCATTTACTATTTTTCATATGGCCAAAATAGCCGAATATTTAGACATTTATCAAAAATTGTACTTTTGTCTAAAAATTCTGAAATTTACAGAGTATACTTCTATCATATACATGTACTCCCAATAAAAATTTCATCAATTTTGGAGTTAACCACAAGGAATTATAAGCTGTTACTTCTAAAATAGTCTTTTCTCATAAAATTCATAACTCTCAATCTATACATCCAAAAATTACCATTTTTGGACACAATCAAGAAAACTCATCAAAATATCATTTCAAATTTTTCCAGAATTTTTGAAGATCAGAAAAATTACGAAACTGAAAATCATAACAACCCTTAAAATCCCTTAATATCCCTTACTATCCCTTACTATCCCTTACCTCAAAAGAGCAGTACTTCTGATCGGTATAAGGCTGAAGGAAACTTGCACTGATGAATAGCAACTCACCAAGTATCTAAATACTCACAAAATACACTCAATAATCTAGAGAGAGAAAGAGAGAAAGCTTATGTTTCTGGTGTGATTTTCAATTCTAACTTAGCCCTCTATTTATAGGAAAATTTTGGTAGGTTTGACCTGCAACCTGATGGCTTTACCTGCTACTATTCCCACCCACCACATTTGAAATATAATTCAGCACATTTCTTCACCAACCACAAGTGGGGCCCACCAATTCTAGAATTTTCCACCAAAATGATAAACTCCGAAAATTCAACAATTTCTGAGCTAGTCATCTCGTAAAATTCATAATAAATCATACGTTCATTTTTAACGGTTCAAAATTTGTGGACATATACTCAACTTATATATGTATAACATATCCAAAAATTACCACGATCCAACGGTCGGATTAAAAATTATAACCCCCGCAAAATATCTCAAAAACCCTGATTTTTAATACCTCCATTCCGACAAAAATACGGATAAAAACCTCAACATTAACTCCTTCATTTTTAACCACAAAAATATATCCCTCATTTATATCCACATAAAATAAATATTTTCTTATCATATAAATCAATAATTAATTATTCACAAATAATATTACAGAATCACATTTATGACAACCAGGCCGTTCCCAAGAAAGAGGGGGATTTCCAATAAGAATTTCTCCTTACTGGCGCGCAATCAGATGACCAAACCTCTCCTTAGACAGAACTTTCTAGACATTGCCAATAATGTTATCTAATAATATTATTCAAATAATATGAATTATTGATCTGATAATGGGAAATACTGTGCAGTGACAATTATTGAACAACAATAATATAAAATTTCAACGTAGCAATTATTGAATCAATAAAATAAAATATTGAACAGTAATTACTGTAACAATTATTGAGTAGTGTCTTCTTACGTAAGAATCAATAATTTCAAAAATACTATGCAATATCGTGTGCTACTGTGTAATAACGCGTATTACTGTAATTTAACCACCGGGTATTCCAACAGTGTTAACGGTAACAACTACGCCGTTATTTGTAAAAACTCAAATTTGTCGTTTTCCTTCACCCGACAGTTATTCGTTATGGGGCCCACAAATAGCTGCGCCGTCGTACGAATATTCTCTGACAGAAAGAATATTCCACGACCAAACGAATATTCCCCGACAACAATGATTATTTTATAACCACTTGCTTATTTTGAAAAAAATTCATATTTCACCCATAACTTTAAACTTTTATCAATTTAACCATTTACTGAATAGTAATTATAAGAAAAATTGAATACTTTTATTTCATAAAATTCGGGGTCTTACATTCTCCCTTTACTGTATATTGCCCTTTATACTCTGCATTAATATTATTACACAATTTCCAGGGACTTCGTTTTGAAGGGGAAAAAAGCAGTACAGATAAAGGTTCTTCTTTTCATTTCAAATTATTCAAGTATCAATATACAAAGTGTGGAATATGGGAAGAAGAAAAAGAACTTACCGTTTTGGAGGAGGCGGAGTAACTCCAATGATGGCCGAAGTATTAGAACTACCACCAGTGGTCCATTTGCTAACAGTTTGTCCCGAAGCCAATCCAAGCCCTACCCCTATGCCTATGCCGGAGGAAAGTGACGCCGGACACGTCGGATGTGTCGATATTAGGGGTTGGGTATGATATTTAGGGATGGGTATGAGAGATTTTGTGACGCCCCCAAAATTAGGTATACATCACCCATCTTGGGTCGTCAGATACATAGTACAGAATACAAATACAACTGATTAATACATCTGTCGTGTACAATACGACAAAACATAAACTGTGAGTTTGAATACAAATATTATCTTCTAGAGAGTATTCATACTCAAAAGGAGTCCTCATTACATTTATTAACACACCATTACATAGAATAGTGAGGACTACTAACTAATACTATCATTCGGACCATCACTCCGTACCCCGACTTGTCCCAGCTACGTTCTCATTTCCTGAAGAGAACAGTGAAAGAAAGGGTGAGCTCAACTAGCCCAGTAAGAAATATTATGACTAAGATAATGCAGAATAAATTATCATTAGCCTTCAACAATGTTAAACTGATAAAATATAATAGACATCAAGTTTAACTGTAGCGGAACAAGCAATCCATTAAAAGAGTCAAGTAGAAAATAAACTCTACTATCTTTTATGATTTAAAAAGTTTTTCAACACTGTGATCGCTGGGACTCAGCTTAATAAAATAATCCACATCATCGAATCACCCCTGCACTACGGCCAAGGATATTCGTATATTCATTAATGGTCATGATCATGCCAACAACTGTCCATCAATGCACTACGGGCCAATGAGGACTTTTACCACATCATTTGTAACATTACGGTCATGATTATACCGAATAATCCCTGGTCATAATCATACCAAGTCCATCTATGCACTACATGCCACAGATGACTTTCAACATTTTATAAACATGAGGATGATGACAATGATATAAGAATTCAATAAAACAAGTTCAAGAATTAATTTATCCAGGAATTAACAACGTCCAAATTGTCAACATGATACTGCATTGTGGAGTAAAATTCAAGAATGCTTAGAAGAATATTTTCTTGAAAAGATACTGGATGAAACGCAACTATCAAGGATATTCCACAAATTTCATGGAGTATAGAAGTCAAAACTTAACCAACTGAGTACAATAAAGAATGGAATAACAAAAGAAATCACCATGCATGCGATAGACCGCACAGACAGGTTATTCCAATAGAATAATAAATAATGGAACCAGGTCCGGCGTAAACGCACAGACAGGATATTCCGACAGAATAATAAATAATGGAACCAGGTCCGGTGTAAAACACACAGACAGGATATTCCAACAGAATAATAATAAAACGGAACCAGGTCCGGTGTAAAACACACAGACAGGATGTTCCAACAGAATAATAGAAGAATGTCACCAAGTATAGGGTAGACCGCGTATACTGGTTATTCCAACAGAAGGAATAACAGAAGTTCTCTTCATGAATATAAAAGAAATAATATTCCCTACCTTAAAAGAACTGGATATTGGAAAAGTGATGTAGCAGAATACTTTTATTCTCTCTCTCTTATTCTCTCTATACTTTCTCTCTCTATAGCTTGAATGAATTCGTGAAAAATAATGAAGCCCTAGGCCTCTATTTATAGAAAAACTGAGGGTGGCTCTTGGTCTTAACGAAGGGTCAAATGACTCTTGGTCTTAACGAAGGGTCAAATGACTCTTGGTAATATTGAAGGGACAACTACTATTGACGAAAGTAATTACTATTGACCAAGGTAAATACTATTGACGAAGGTAATTACTATTGACCAAGGTAAATACTATTGACGAAGGTAATTACTATTGACTAAGGTAAATACTATTGACGACGGTAATTACTATTGACGACGGTAATTACTATTGACGACGGTAATTACTATTGACGAAGAGACTCTTAGATGATGACATATGGCCCCCCATAAAATAACCAAACTTACCACAACGTCTCAATAATATAACATATTATACAGATGATACTATGACAATAATTTAAGAGATATGATGCAGCAATTACTGTAGCAATAATTGAGTATAGCTGAGTGACTTCTCACGTAAGCATCAATAATCAATACCGTGTGCTACTATGCAACCACGCGTATTACTGTACTTTTACTACCGAGTAGTTCAACAGTTTTAACGGTTTTAACGGTAACACCTCAGCTGTTATTTTTATAGAAAGATAATTCTGTCGTTTTCTCAATCCGACAATAATTCCGTTGTGGGGTCCACCAATGATTGTGCCGTCGTACGAATATTCCCCGACAAAAAGAATATTCTCCGACCAAACGAATATTTTATAACAACTTGCTTACTTTGCAAAATTTATAAATATTACCCACAACTATAACATTATATCAAATTAACTCCATAATATTCAAAAATGATATTTATAGAAAATTCATCTTTATTTATAAAAATTGGGGTCTTACAACCTCCCCTTCTTATGAAATTTCGCCCTCGAAATTAGGGTACGTACCTGGTATGTCGAAGAGGTAAGGATACCTTGATTTCATTTCTGATTCTAACTCCCAAGTCATTTCCTCAACATCGTGGTTTCTCCACAAAACTTTAACTTGAGGTATAACCTTGGAGCGTAGAATATGTTCCTTCTTATCCAAGATTTGAACAGGAACTTCTTCATACGTCAAATCCTCCGCTATTTCGTCCGGTTCTAACTCAATAATGTGGTTCGGGTCTTCCACATATTTGCGTAACATGGATATGTGGAAAACGTTATGAACACGAGACATACTTGGCGGTAAAGCGAGTCTATAAGCCACAGTTCCTACTCGATCGAGGATTAAAAATGGACCGATGAATCGAGGATTTAGCTTTCCTCTCTTTCCAAATCTCGTAACTCCTTTCCATGGAGCAACACGTAAGAACACATGATCTCCTACATCAAATTCCACGTCCTTTCGATGAAGATCAGCATAACTCTTTTGTCGATCTTGTGAGGTTTTTATACGTTGTCGGATCGTTTGAATCTTTTCTGTAGTCATACGTACCAACTCCGGTCCCAACAACGTTGCTTCGCCCACCTCATCCCAGCATACTGGAGAACGACATTTTCTTCCATACAATGCTTCGAATGGAGCCATGCCAATACTTGCTTGATAACTGTTGTTGTAGGAAAACTCCACCAATGGTAAGAACTTGTCCCAACTTCCTTTGAAGTCAAAGACACAGAGTCTTAATAGATCTTCAAGAGTTTGAATAGTCCTCTCTGATTGTCCGTCCGTCTGAGGATGATATGCTGAACTAAATCGTAACTCCGTGCCCATAGCTTTTTGTAAACTAACCCAAAATCGTGAAGTGAATCTTGGGTCTCGGTCAGAAACTATGGATACTGGCATACCATGCAGTCTTACAATCTCGTTTATGTACATACGAGCAAGACGTTCAAGTGTATAAGTTTCTCGTATCGGTAAGAAATGAGCAGACTTGGTCAATCTATCAACAATGACCCAAATCGCATCAATACCTTGAGAAACCCTAGGAAGACCGGTAACGAAATCCATGGTAATGTGCTCCCACTTCCATTCTGGAATTTCAAGTGGTTGCAATGGACCTTTTGGTACTTGATGCTCCGCTTTGACTCGTTGACAAGTTAGACACCTTGAGATAAACAACGCTATCTCTCTCTTCATATTGCTCCACCAAAATGTATGACGAAGATCATGATACATTTTGGTACTTCCAGGATGGATTGCAAACGGTGTGTTGTGCGCCTCCATCATGATTTCATACTTTAAATCAGGGTTGTTAGGAACACAAAGTCTGGAGTTGACTCGAAGTATTCCTTCTTCATCGATTCTTGCTTCCGGCATAGCACCTTCTTGCACTTTCTTCTTCATACGCATCAGCTCCAGGTCTGTAGCTTGAGCAGCTTTAACTTTATCGATTAAAGTCGGTTCTACTCGTATATTCGCCATCATCACATGGGTCCCTGGAGTCTTCAACTCTATCTCCATCCTTTGCAAGTCACACAAAATGGGCCTTTGCGTTGTTAATATTGCACTTGTACCCGCATATGATCTTCTACTCAATGCGTCAGCTACCACGTTCGCTTTTCCAGGATGGTATTGAATGGTATGATCATAATCTTTCAACAGTTCAAGCCAACGTCGTTGTCGCATGTTGAGTTCCTTTTGAGTGAAGAAATATTTGAGGCTTTTATGATCCGTAAAGATCTCCACTTTCTCCCCATACAAGTAATGCCTCCAAATTTTAAGTGCAAAGACAACAGCTGCCAACTCTAGATCATGAGTAGGATAATTCCTCTCATATTCCTTGAGTTGTCTTGATGCATAGGCTATGACTTTTCCATGTTGCATGAGAACACATCCCAACCCTTTGCTCGAAGCATCACTGTAGATGACAAATCCCTCCGAGCCAGATGGTATTGTTAGAACAGGTGCTGAAATGAGTCTCCTCTTGAGTTCTTGAAAACTCTGCTCACATTCTTCGCTCCAACCAAACTTTGTATCTTTCCGAGTCAGCTGAGTTAATGGAGTAGCGATTCGAGAAAATCCTTCCACGAATCTCCGATAATAACCAGCTAAACCAAGAAAGCTACGTACCTCGGTCACTGATTTAGGTTGCTCCCAGCTTTGAATAGCTTCAATCTTTGCCGGGTCAACCGATATTCCACGACTTGATACTACGTGCCCAAGGAATGCTACCTCCTCCAGCCAGAACTCGCATTTCTTCAACTTGGCATAAAGCTTGTATTCACGAAGCTTTTGGAGTACCAGCCTCAAGTGTTGCTCATGATCTTCACGGCTTTTGGAATAAATAAGGATGTCATCAATAAAGACGACCACAAAGTGATCCAAATATTCCTTGAATACCCGGTTCATCATATCCATGAAGGCAGCAGGAGCATTAGTCAATCCAAAGGACATGACTAGGAATTCATAATGCCCGTACCGAGTTCTAAAAGCCGTCTTTGGAATATCCTCAGTTCTAACCTTCAGCTGATGATATCCAGAACGAAGATCGATCTTTGAAAAGAATTGTGCTCCTTGCAACTGGTCAAACAGGTCATCAATACGTGGCAATGGGTACCTGTTTTTGATGGTGACATGATTCAACTCCCGATAATCAATACAAAGTCGCATACTTCCATCTTTCTTCTTCACGAATAGAACAGGAGCTCCCCAAGGAGAAGTACTAGGACGAATAAAGCCAATGTCTAACAATTCCTGCAGTTGGATCTTTAACTCCTGAAGTTCAATAGGAGCCATTCGATATGGGGCTTTGGAAATGGGTTTTGTACCGGGTTCAAGATCGATACAAAATTCAATTTCACGCTCTGGGGGTAGGCCAGGAAGTTCTTCAGGGAATACGTCAGGGAATTTATTAACAATAGAAATATCATTCAAAACTGACGTATTTTTGTTTAGATCTGTGACATGAGCTAAGAAAGCTTGACATCCGTTTTTCAATAAACGAATAGTTTTATGGCTTGAGATGACAGCGATTGATTTTAATGGTTTGGTTGCTTGAATTCGCATAATAGGTCGATTAGGAATATGAAAACTAACAACCTTACGAAAACAATCAATTTTTGCATAATGAGTAGTTAACCAATCAATCCCTAGAATCACGTCAAATGCAAGTATTTTTAATGAAATCAGATCGATAGGTAATGTGTGGGTACCAACTTGAACCAAACAAGACTTATAAACAGTGGAGGTAATGAAGGTTTCTCCCAACGGAGTTTCCACAGATAAGTCAAAGTCTAATTTCTCCGGAATCAAATTTAATCGATGAGCGCAAGTAGGAGAAATAAAAGAATGGGTTGAACCGGTATCAAATAAAGTATAAACTTCTTTAGAGTTTATAATAAGCTTACCCGTGATGACCTCATTCGGGTTCCTTGCTCTCTGGGAGTTCACAACAAACGCTCTCCCTTGCACAACCGGTTTTGACTTTTCTGGGACGGCTTTTGGTGCCTCCATCCTAGCTGAATTTGTCTTCGGTAAACGACAAAATCGGGCTAAATGACCTTCTCTTCCACAATTATAACATGCTTTGGACGGCATCGCGCAGTTTGGACTGATGTGCCCCTCCCCTCCGCATTTGAAACATATGATAGGTGGTCGTTCTCCTTCCTTAACGACAGGTGCTGGTGCTGACGTCTTTCCATCATTGTTGAATCTCCTCTTCTTGAAATGTCCATTCTTATTGTTTTGGCCCTGATTACCACCGAAGTGGTTACCATTTCTGGCCTGTTGATTCCCTCCACGCTTGTTGTCACCGCTTCGATGACTGCTCTCACTGGTATTATCATTTTGCCGGCTGCTCTCTTTTGGTTGCGTTGTCTCGTTATCGCGCTCCACCAACTGAGCCCTATTTACAACATCTGAATACAAACACAGTTTATGAGAAACAAGATGTTGACGTATCTCCGGCTTCAAACCTCTTAAAAACATCCGCGTCATTCTTTCTTCATTATCCACCAGGTGGGACGCAAACCGGGATAACTCCGCAAATTTTGCCTCGTACTGCGACACGGTCATATTATTCTGCTCCAATTTGATGAACTCCACCTCCTTCATGTGACGAATACTCTCGGGAAAGTATTTGTCGTTAAACAGCTCTTGGAACTTCTCCCAGGACATCTTCAGTGCGGCAGGTTGAGTACGCTTTATCGATTCCCACCAGTAATCTGCCTCTCCTCGCAACATAAAGGCGGCAAAGGGAACCTTTTGCTCCTCGGAGCAACCCAAGACATCAAATATCTTGGTGATCTGCTTTATCCATGTTTCAGCTACAAGTGGTTTGGGTTCTCCCTTAAACTCCGGTGGTCCCAGCTCCTTAAACTGTTTAGCGGTGACCGCCTGAGAGTTTCCAGTATTTCCACCTACGTTGTGGACAGGAGCCGCTTTCACCTGTTGTTGCATGAATTGCATAAAGCCTCTGAACATTTGATCATTCATCATTTGGTCAGTGTTGTTGTTTGCATGAGGATTGACACCTTCCTGATGCACATTATCCTGATTATTGATATGTGGTGAATCAACAGTCGTCTGTGCTCCATTGCTATTCTCAACATTCTCAGATGCCATTTTCAGATACTGCCACAAAATAAAAATTAATTGATATGTCATATATTATCCTTATATTATGACCGACCAATTAAATACCATGCAAATAAACTTAGGTATGTCATACTAGCGAAGGAATTCCCCGTCTCTCCCCTCCTAGTTCTATTCTCACATCTTAGCCAGGGATCATATCCCTAAGCTCTGATACCAACTGTGACGCCCCCAAAATTAGGTATACATCACCCATCTTGGGTCGTCAGATACATAGTACAGAATACAAATACAACTGATTAATACATCTGTCGTGTACAATACGACAAAACATAAACTGTGAGTTTGAATACAAATATTATCTTCTAGAGAGTATTCATACTCAAAAGGAGTCCTCATTACATTTATTAACACACCATTACATAGAATAGTGAGGACTACTAACTAATACTATCATTCGGACCATCACTCCGTACCCCGACTTGTCCCAGCTACGTTCTCATTTCCTGAAGAGAACAGTGAAAGAAAGGGTGAGCTCAACTAGCCCAGTAAGAAATATTATGACTAAGATAATGCAGAATAAATTATCATTAGCCTTCAACAATGTTAAACTGATAAAATATAATAGACATCAAGTTTAACTGTAGCGGAACAAGCAATCCATTAAAAGAGTCAAGTAGAAAATAAACTCTACTATCTTTTATGATTTAAAAAGTTTTTCAACACTGTGATCGCTGGGACTCAGCTTAATAAAATAATCCACATCATCGAATCACCCCTGCACTACGGCCAAGGATATTCGTATATTCATTAATGGTCATGATCATGCCAACAACTGTCCATCAATGCACTACGGGCCAATGAGGACTTTTACCACATCATTTGTAACATTACGGTCATGATTATACCGAATAATCCCTGGTCATAATCATACCAAGTCCATCTATGCACTACATGCCACAGATGACTTTCAACATTTTATAAACATGAGGATGATGACAATGATATAAGAATTCAATAAAACAAGTTCAAGAATTAATTTATCCAGGAATTAACAACGTCCAAATTGTCAACATGATACTGCATTGTGGAGTAAAATTCAAGAATGCTTAGAAGAATATTTTCTTGAAAAGATACTGGATGAAACGCAACTATCAAGGATATTCCACAAATTTCATGGAGTATAGAAGTCAAAACTTAACCAACTGAGTACAATAAAGAATGGAATAACAAAAGAAATCACCATGCATGCGATAGACCGCACAGACAGGTTATTCCAATAGAATAATAAATAATGGAACCAGGTCCGGCGTAAACGCACAGACAGGATATTCCGACAGAATAATAAATAATGGAACCAGGTCCGGTGTAAAACACACAGACAGGATATTCCAACAGAATAATAATAAAACGGAACCAGGTCCGGTGTAAAACACACAGACAGGATGTTCCAACAGAATAATAGAAGAATGTCACCAAGTATAGGGTAGACCGCGTATACTGGTTATTCCAACAGAAGGAATAACAGAAGTTCTCTTCATGAATATAAAAGAAATAATATTCCCTACCTTAAAAGAACTGGATATTGGAAAAGTGATGTAGCAGAATACTTTTATTCTCTCTCTCTTATTCTCTCTATACTTTCTCTCTCTATAGCTTGAATGAATTCGTGAAAAATAATGAAGCCCTAGGCCTCTATTTATAGAAAAACTGAGGGTGGCTCTTGGTCTTAACGAAGGGTCAAATGACTCTTGGTCTTAACGAAGGGTCAAATGACTCTTGGTAATATTGAAGGGACAACTACTATTGACGAAAGTAATTACTATTGACCAAGGTAAATACTATTGACGAAGGTAATTACTATTGACCAAGGTAAATACTATTGACGAAGGTAATTACTATTGACTAAGGTAAATACTATTGACGACGGTAATTACTATTGACGACGGTAATTACTATTGACGACGGTAATTACTATTGACGAAGAGACTCTTAGATGATGACATATGGCCCCCCATAAAATAACCAAACTTACCACAACGTCTCAATAATATAACATATTATACAGATGATACTATGACAATAATTTAAGAGATATGATGCAGCAATTACTGTAGCAATAATTGAGTATAGCTGAGTGACTTCTCACGTAAGCATCAATAATCAATACCGTGTGCTACTATGCAACCACGCGTATTACTGTACTTTTACTACTGAGTAGTTCAACAGTTTTAACGGTTTTAACGGTAACACCTCAGCTGTTATTTTTATAGAAAGATAATTCTGTCGTTTTCTCAATCCGACAATAATTCCGTTGTGGGGTCCACCAATGATTGTGCCGTCGTACGAATATTCCCCGACAAAAAGAATATTCTCCGACCAAACGAATATTTTATAACAACTTGCTTACTTTGCAAAATTTATAAATATTACCCACAACTATAACATTATATCAAATTAACTCCATAATATTCAAAAATGATATTTATAGAAAATTCATCTTTATTTATAAAAATTGGGGTCTTACAGATTTGGGGCTGGAATTAGGAATGGGTATGAGAGAAATGAGAGATAAGCTCTGTGTGTAAGAAGAGAGAGGGCTGAGTATTTTTGATGTATGAGAGATAAGCTCTGTGTGTAAGAAGAGAGAGAGAGAATGAGGGTTTAAAATGAGAGAGAGACCGAGGGTTTCAAATTTGAATTTGGGGGAAATAAGAGAGACCTGTTGACGTCAAGCTTGGATGGGACATTTGTCTATTTAATTTCTCTCTCTGCTCTGTTTTATATTATATATATATATATATATATATATATATATATATATAGAGAGAGAGAGAGGGAGCGGATCAGGTTCGGACTCCCGCATTTTGTTAACATGCGGACCACTTTTTTTTTTAAAACAACTAGAAAAAAAAGTTTAATATTTTATGGAACTGGAATTTTTTCATAATATAGTGTTTTTGGTGTGATTTGAATACATATAACAAAAGATGTCTGTACAGACTGTACATACTGTATATACTGTACATACATATTTTGTTATATGTATCCAAATCACACCCAAAACACCCGAACCTGATCCTTATTCTATATATATATATATATATATATATATATATATATATATATATATATATATATATATACAGCTGTGTATTACACAGTAGGGCTATGGCGATGAATTTTTTGGGCAATTGCGACGGGTCGCCATAGCTATTCTGGGATATGGCGACGGGTGAAACCGTCGCTATAACCCAAAAAACCGTCGCCATAGCCGATTGTGTAATACACAGTTGTGTACCTATATTTTTCCCTATATATATATGAAAGTAGTATGCACACAAGCCAATCATGTTTGATGATAAAACATATACTTTGTAACAATCTTATTCATTTATTAATAAAAAGTATTAATTTATTAAAGGCTTTTAATTATCTATATGATGCTGTTTTATAATATGTGATAAAACAATAGTTTTAAACAATGCTTTTAGAATAATGATGATGATCATTCTAATGAGATCTAAATTTTTAGAAAGCTTAAAACTAAAATAGTTCCCAATCGTTGGATTACTAAATTGGAGATTAGTGAATCCGGATAGATTGGTACATGCGTTGCTTGCTTATTGGATGAGGATGATTGATCTCATGATCATTTGTGTGGAGACACTAAAGCAAGTATGTAAGTACTTATTGGAGAATAAGTACACTGAACGTGGCTCGCTAAGGAATACCTAATGGAGTTTTACTTGCATGTCAATAGAAATTTCTAAAGTGATAGTAGTACAAGTGATCCTTGAAATTGAGATCATCATAGTATCTTGTGTATGATGAGTTATACTTTGACTTATTCCTTAAGACCTTTAGGGTATATCAAAGGGTATGCTTGGGTATAATAAGTTGTACATGAAGATAATGTATGATCAATAAAGAATCTACCACTTCTAGTAAAAGAAGAGAAATGTCCTATGTGATTCGATAAATGACAACCCAGTAGTCCTTGGCCAAGACAGAATAAAATTAGAAAGGAGTTTCTAATTTGTATTATTTGGAGTTGTGCATTTAAGAGTCGAAATACATAAATTAAATAAAATAAGACTTGATAGTAATTCCATGTCTTATATTTAATTGGGACATTGTATGGTAGATGAATTGAATTGTACGGTAACTATTTACTCAAATGTTCTTTTATGATTAATGTTAAAATCTATATTATCTGAAAAGTCGTTAATCGCTAGGGAGGCTTATCCTTATTGTAGAATAAATATTATTTATTTAAATAAATTAATAATTTAATTTATTTATTTAAATAAGATTAGAATTGTTCTAATTGATTTATTCACAACCGGTTTAATATGGAGAATCTAAAGAGTCACACCATAAAAGAAAGAATAATTATTTAAGAAATTAATGGCATAATCGTAATAATATGTTTAGTGTATTTAATTTAATCTATGGTGATAGAATAAATTAAATAGCTTAATATTTATTATTTAATATTTTAGAAATATTAAATATATAAATTAATAAGAGGAGTCTTATAAATATTATTACAATTATTATTATTTTAATTTCTAAAGAGTTAAAAATTAATTTAATATTAGTACTCTCATTTATTCCTAATAAGATTAGGAGGCTAATTAATTAAAGGATTTTAATTAATTAAAATAAAATCTAATTCTTTAATTGTTAAGGAGGATTGTCCATATTTATAAATAAGAGGAGACTTATTATGGGTGGGTGGGTTGTTGATTTTTTTACAACAAATGTGATTCCAACAGTTGGGAAAGTACTCTCTTTTTCTATGAGAGATAGAAAAACCAGAGTTTAGCCAAATACCCATCTTCTTGAATTTTTGTTCTTCCTTGGTGGATCATCTCTAGAAGTCAAACACTTGGGTGGCTAAAGTTGATCAAAAGAAGGAACCAAACATGGTGAATTCAAGATTGAACGCAAAAAGATTGGAGGTGAACTTGTGTCTGAGGAAGCTCGAAACTTCAAGGGTATGATTCTTGTTCTTCTTATTTTCGTTTAATTAATAATTGTGCATAAAAGATGATCCGTGTATATGGTTTATAAAATTTTAAAACTCTATTTTTTCACGTTTTCGCTTATTTTGTACAATTTGATTGCGTTCACGAATATTACAAACCTAACAATATATATATATATATATATATATATATATATATATATATATATATATATATAATATTAATGGTAAATTTGGGATCCGGATCTTCTATGAGGATTTCTCTGTGAGAATTTTGATGTGGGGTTGACAACACATTAAAAAGGAGATCTAATGGTTCACAATTCTTTTTTTTGTTTGTGTATCAAAACGACGTCGTTTTGATATAATTTTTTTTTACTAAGTTGACAAAAAATTAAAAACCATCAAACGGCGTTTATTTTTACATATAATTATTTTAAATTTCTTGATTATTCTGTATATGATTTTTTTTATATTTAATAACTTAGTTTGCTATTAATATTAGGATAACTACAAACTTGACTCAAAAAAATGAATAAATATATCTGTTATAATTAGTGTTAATGTTTTCAATGCGGCTTTAGTTATTTTTCGTTTATTATTATTTTTGTTTGTTTATTTATATTATTATTTATTATTATTATTATAATTTGTATTTATCTGTTCCATAAAAAGAGTTTACTCTCAACATTGAAAATATTATTATTATTTACTCTAACCATTGGGCCGTCTGGGTTAACCAAGAAAATATTCTAGACCTATCAATTATTATTATTTACATATTCCTTTATATCTTTTTTATTATTAATAATCGTTTTACTTTACCTCTCTTAATCCACTGCTCAACGGAGACAATCACCATCACAACTCAAATACTATTTTAAATGTACTCTTTTTACTTTACTTTGTTAGAAATCCTCCGTAAAGTTGATACATAAATTATACTTAAAATTATCGCTTAAAAAATGCATTTTTTATTTTAAAACTAAAAAAGTATTTCTTTAAAGTCCAAAAATAAAAGACTAGCGAATTTGTTTTTTTTAAAAAAACAATTTAAAATTTAAATAGGGAATTGTTAAATTCACAACAAAAATTGTTATTTTCATAACAAAAGTGTTGCTATAGATCATATATCGGCGGTTTTTACCGTCGCTATAAATCTATAGCGATACTTTTGTTGTGGAAATAATAAAAAGTGTTGTGGATTTAACAATTACATTTAAATATCTTACATTCAGAATACACCAATATCTTGTGCGGTCTGTTGTTAATTTCCGAATCAGTCCTCTAATTTCCCCAAAATACCTAAAATGACCCGGAACACAGTGTATATATAAGCTCCGGCAATTGTTGAATTTAAGCGCCAATTCTCATTTCTCTCTCTGAGAGCTTCAGTCATCGCTCCTCAGACTTGGCGTGACTCAAGGTTCTCTCTCTATCGCGCGCACGCACATTTCTGAAATGCGATTTTATTTCGATTAATTTCTCTTCGTCTGTAATGATCTTCGTTAACCGAACATTCATTTATTAGAAATTTAGTAATGTAAGTCCTTTACATGATCTATACACGTCTTATTGGTTTGATTGAAATAAGTTGCTTAAAATCTAGTTCGAAGAGGTTTTAATCGTTGATTTATTGATGCTATGGTTAATATATGTTCATGGTTCCATATTCGCTGCATTTGAATTCGTCAATCTAGCTTAATCTTCGTCAATCTAGCTTAATCCATCGAAATTTCGTTTAGCATTCCAGAACTAGAATTATTATGTGCGATACACAGTTTTGATCAATTATTTGAACTTGTTCATTCATTTTTGTGTAGATTAGACCTGAGTTGGTTGTATTTACACTAAATCTTAATTTCGTTCTTTTTTGATTAATTTCTCTTCGTCTGTAATTATCTTCGTTAACCGAACATTCATTCGTTAGATATTCAGTACTGTAAGTACTTTCACATGATTTGTACTCGTCTTATTCAAGTTGCTTGAATCTAGCTAGAAGATGTTTAAACGTTGATTTGTTGATGCTCTGGTTGATATGTCTTCATCGTTCCGTATTCGCTGCATTTGTATTCGTCAATCTAGCTTATTCCGTTTAGCTTTCCAGAACTAGAACTATTATGTGCCGATTTACAGTTTTGATCAATTATTTGAACTTGTTCATTTATTGTCGTGTAGATTAGACCTGTGTTGATTGTATTTGCACTCAATCTTAATTTCGTTCCTTTTTTTTATATTTATTATTATTATTAGTTTCTCTCCATATGTGATGCTTTGTTAATTGTCGGAACATTCATTCGTTAGAAACTCAGTACTGTGCTTTTACATGAGTAGTAATCGTCTTATTTGTTTGATTGATATAAGTTGCTTGAAATCTAGCTTGCCGATGATTTAATCGTCTATCTGCTTGATGCTTTGGTAGTTCTATATTCGCTCCATTTGTTTTCATCAATCTAGCTTAATCTATCAAAATTTAGAACTAGATTTATTCTGTGTTGAGATATAGGTTTGACAAATAATTTGAACTTGTCGGTTGTTTATGTATATATTAGATCTATTTTTGATTATATTTTACACTCAATTTTAATTTCCTTCATTTTTTTTAGAATCAGCTAGTTTGGCTGCATAACTTTTCCAGATCAAGTAATTTCCTCTTGGTTTAATTGCTAATCTTTATTATATTACTACCGGACCTTAAAAGTGTTAGTATGCAATATATCTGATGCATATTCTTGTACTGCTATTAACTAAATTCTAGTGTTAGTGTCATTTACATTACTCAAACTCTCTTTTTCTGTACCTTTTCCTAACGTGATCAATCCCATTTTTAGAGCATTGGTTAAAAATGAGATATCATGTACTTGAAACTCCACCAAATTAAGCCAAGTAGTTGTGTAAGTCTTAAACATTGCATAAGCTCCTTCTACTGGATAGTGAGGCAGCCATAGATAGTGTTGGTTCAAGCAAGAAATTTTAGAGTAATGATAGTTTTGTTGTGTAACGTGTGATCTTAAAGTCCAAAGTCTGATTCAACCAGTCCTGACATTCTCTCTTTAATTCAAATTTTCTACCCTTATACAAGCAGGATATTTACTGCCAGGAGTTAGGACAAGGTATGTCTCTCTCAACACCATATTGACAACTTTGCCTGCATCCTTACTGTTTTCGGAACTGCTGCAGCTAATGTAACGCCCGAGAAAATCGGATTTTTATGACAATTAAATTTTTATTTGATTATGTGAATTAAATGAATTTAATTGATTTATTTTGTGAGTAAGCTATGTGAAGGTCGTTATATGACCTAGAATGTGTTTATATGGTTAGTAATCTGGCTACCTGCTAAAATTAATTGTTTAGAATTTTCGAGACGAAAATAAATTATTTCCGAGAAATTTTCGTAAAAACACTATTCATCTGTTTCTGTTTGGGAAATTATTTTGAAATTCCGAGAAACGCGTAATGATAGAATATCGAGATAAGATGAAATATCTGATAATATTTCATTTATGGCAAACGAAGTTTTCGCCTGCGGACTTAAAACCTAAGGGTTGAGTATATTGATTTCCGAGAAGGAAATGATATGCGTAGAAGGAATTGAGTCATGGATAAAGCGTGTGTTATACAAGTTTGATACTATTTAGTATCTATGTATAATACGATGAGTTAATACGAAGTACAATACGATTATTGTATGGGTATTATACGAAGAGAATACGTGAATTATACGTATAGAATACGATTCGTATTGTAGAATTAAGTTAAGACTTAAGGTTAATTCATTTGAGTTGGATTATGTTTAGTCCAATTAATTGAATGAGTAAGCCCAAGGGATTAATGGGTTAAGCCCAAGTCAAGGCCCAATGATAGATTGCTTAAGCCCAATGCACGAAAAACCGAACCGTGAAGCGAATCGGTGGGTCACCGAATGGGTAAAACCCATGGGGCAACCCATGGGGATGACTCATGGGCAAGGGTGGGCCGGCCCCTTGGTGTGCAAGCCAAGCATAATGCTTGGTCACCAAGCATTTTACTTGGTGACCAAGTGTGAATAGTAAGGAGGTGGGAAGGTGTAATGTCTAGATTGCCCTCCATTTCATTTTCTACAAATAGAAAGCCAAGGTTGGTCATTTGAGAGTTTTTCAATTGCTTAACCTAGATTATTTGAGAGAGAAAGAGAGCTAGACTCATCCAATCATACACTTTGGAAGCTTTGACTTAGAGTTTTCCAAGAGATTTCATAAAGAGTTCTTAAAGGTAATATTCCTTAAGTCTACTTTCATCTCTTTTGGTTTTCTTTTATCATGGAGAATCATAGATGGGTGGGGTATGGTTTGTATGGTGGAATAAGAGTGACTTACCATATATTTAATCTCTATAAGTCATGTAATCATAGAAATCATAAGGTTTGATATAGTTTTAAACCATGAAAATATTGATTGTTGAGATTGATTGTTGATAAACAATTGAACTCCATCAATACATTAATATGTGCATCTTGTTTGGTTAGGATGTAGATATGAAATCCATGGAGTATTTCATGTGATTTGGCTTAGAGAACATTAGTAACGAAGTTATGGTGAATTTCACGGAAATAGACGTTAAACGTCGAAAACGTTGAAATTCCGGATTGGTAAGTCGAAAGTTGCTATGAGACTTGAAAACGTTGTTTTTCAATGTCAACACGTGAGATAGGGTAATTAAGAGTTGTGGGTTCGAGAATCGTCGGATTCCGACTTAAAACGAAGAAAACGAGCATTGAACGCTCATTAACGTTTACGAACGCTTAGAAAATGAACTCAATAGTGAATTTTGAGTTAACGGATTCGAAAGTGTCGAATTCTTATATGAACGCGTAGAGTATGTCATTTATGACGTGTAGGCTTTTGAACGGACCAAATCGGGCTTATAACGAAGAAGTTACGGCCCCGGGAATTTCACAAAATTTTCAAAACTGCTGAAAATTCTGGTACTGAGGTCTGGCGCCGTGGCGCCAAACATAGTGTTAAATGTCGCGCCGCAGCGCTGGCACAGTAAAGTTGGCTACTGCTAAATGGCGCCGCAGCGCCACTGTTAGTATTAAGTCTCGCGCCACAGCACCGAGATCGGAACCCAGACACTGCTAACTGGCGCCGCAGCGCCAGTCTAGTACTAAGAAGCCCACGCTGCGGCGCGAGTTCAGGGCTTGTGATAGAAAACTTAAGTTTTAAACTTCAGTTGTTCCGAGACCTACATGAGTTGAGTTTATATACTCAATATTTGTACTAAGACTAATCCTATACTACCTATACTAATGTATATGGTATTGAACTTAGGAATTGAATGCATGTTAATAAGTTATGAATGATGAACAAAGTTGGTACCTTATCAACAATGTTAGAGTCCGATTAATAACGTAAGTTGATTAATAAACCGGGACGAAGGGTAATAAGTCGAGTTGACTTTATTAATGATATTAAGTTAACAACGACATAGAAGAGAAAGAAGTTGGTAGGAACAATGTGAACAATTGTTTGGTAGCTAATTACAGTGTGCTATGTGAATATATCATGTAGATTTTGTAAAGGCTGTGGTCAGTCGATTAAGTTATTTGAAGACGCTGAAAGGCAAGTTTCTTAACGCTTGTCTGACTTTCAAGTTAGCCAAGTTTTATGTGATTCATTGTACTGAATTGCATGACTGATTTTAAAGAAAGGGTCGATGCCAAATTTAATTCGGCTAGACTACTCGTAAGATATAGATTGATTGATATTCATATCTTTCTATATAGAAATGTTAACGCTATCCTATGCCAAGAAGGTAAGGTTTGTCTATGAACAAACAAAAGTATTTTTCATTGATATTTCGATGGGTACGCGAGTTTGCCAAAATGTTAAACGTAAATACGTTTAACGAATGAATGTTGATCAACATAGAGTACTATAGGCTGATCACCTAGAAGTGCTCGTAAGTAATGCGGATGTACAGCCTTAGTGCTGTGATATCCTTTTCAAGTATGAAAACTGAAAGCTACTGTTCATGGTCTATCGACCGGTTCAGAATTCCTAATCTACTCTATACATTGGGAATTGATGATATGAAATGTTAAAGTATTATTGTTTCATAATACTTCATAACTATTTGTTCAGTTATGTAGGAATTGTTATATAATTCACGAATGTGGTATTACTGCTATCCTTTGATAAACTTGCTGAGCTGTCATGCTCACTTCTTGCGTGAATTATATAATTGCAGTTAAGGATGAACGTACTGAGAAAGCTAAGAGAGATAAGGGCAAGGCTAAGATGGATACTTAACCATCGTGTAATAGACTAGTATGTTTGTATGTATTATACATTATGAACAACGAATGATGTAATCGGTTTATGAACCTGGGAAGGATTATACTTTGATTGTAATAAGAAGATAGTAATTACATTCATTTTGTTGTATTTCAATGGAATGGTTGTATGAATGTTAGTACAGTGGAGCACCATATGTCGGGTTGGAAGATACCCGAATTTGGGGGCGTCACAGCTAAAAGTAAGGAAATAGAACTATGGACTGTTCTTAACGAGTTCTTGAAAGTCATTTTTGTAACTTACAGTCCTTTCTTTCATCCATATTTCGTACTCATCACCAAGCCTGTTTTGTGTATGACACAATTTCATAACACAATTAGAGTCCCTCCTCTTTGGAAATGACAAATCGAAATATTCATACAAAGAAATATAACAATTTAATTGGACAGTGTATTTTGGATGATAGGTTTCCTAAGAGCTTGAAGTAATGGCTGGTATCTAAAACATACTCGTGTATTTTATGCGTATGTTTGTTCCGTCAATGCACCCCATATTAGGCTATAACCAATTTGAATCACAAATATGATATTAGTCACTGAAGATTTTGCATTTAACTTAGTAATGTAAAAAACAAGTTTAAAATATGCCAAATATAAATCAAAGAGTAAGGGAAAATGGGATCAACTTAATTGTTACTGTAGCAGTAGTCTAATTATGTGTGAATTGGACTGTATTTTGGATATTGTGTTTGCAACTGAATTAATGTAACCACGCATTTTGCACATTGTAATTGGACGGTGTATTTTGGATGTTAGGTTTCCAAAGAGCTTGAAGAAATGGCTGGTAGCAAAAACAAAGATGCAAGGAAGGTAAAAGACTTTATCTCCTTTAATTCTTTCCTAAAAAAGGTAAAAACTTCATTTTATTCAAAGTAATGGTTTTCGTAATTTGTATCTGAATCACATTATCAAAACATACTCGTGTATTTTATGCACAGGTTTGTTCCATCCATGCACCCTATATTAGGATGTAACCAATTTGAATAACCAATGATATTAGTCACGGTACATATCCTTGTACAATATATATGAGTACTGGAATGATATCATGCATATATTTTTGTTTTTCTTCTGTAGAAAAAAGACAGTAATTGCTTTGTGAGTTAGTGTAAAGTAACTTTGTTTACTAGTTGATGAAATGATGAAAGGCTATTGTAGTACATGCAGCGCTTCAATATCAGCGTTATGTTTTCTATATCAAAAAGTAGGAGGGAAATAATTTTCAAGATGCACCATTAAACAAGAATGAGGCTGCCGACAGGTTAAAAGGATGCAGAGATTTTATTCGAAAGTTGAGGAAAAAATTTAAACTATGCCAAGATAAATCAAAGAGCAGGGGAAAATGGGATCAACTTGATTGTTACTGTAGCAGTAGTCTTTAGAGCAGAAACAACAGGAGTGATGAATAAGATTAATATTCAGCTTTTAGAAAACAATTGGGGTGTTACCCCATATTCTTGTTTGATTATCTTTTATCAGGTACAAGTTGAACTCGTGAATGTGCTTTTGTGCTCACTGTCAATGAGTTTAAGTATATTTGGACTCTGTATATATACATTTGATATGGTGATTAGTTTGGATATTACAGTTGCTTCATAGTGTTTGGAGAATATTTTGTTTAGAATAAGGTAGAGGCATATATGCATATATAGGCTAATTACGTATGAGTTGGACAGTGTATTTTGGATATTTTTGCAGTTGAACTCATGTAACCCATTTTGGACAGTGTAATTGGACAGTGTATTTTGGATGTTATTTTGAATGTCAGGTTTCCAAAGAGCTTGAAGAAGTTGGTGGTAGTGAAAGCAAAGATGAAAGGGAGGTAAGAGAATTTTATCTCCTATAATTCTTTCCTAAAAAAAGGCAGAAACTTCATTATATTAAGAGTAATAGTTTTCTTAATTTGCATCTGAATCAGATTAATAAGGGTCCTAATCCTTACCGCTCATATGATATTGAATTCACTGAACATGGCGGGAGGATTGGGAAAGGCGCGGATGGAGCCGCTTTCAGCTTTAACAGCCGCTTTCAGCTTTAACAACAGGTTTGACCTGGGTAACTATGTTGTAAAGAAGATACCATTTAATCGTAAAAGTGAAGGCAGAGTTAAAAGGTAATGCTTTTAATGTTTTCTTCTGTTTTAACTTTTTGCACTCATTAAATGAGGGAGCTAATTAAGTTTTGTGTGTTAGGGAGGTGCAAGCTTTGGCTGCTCTACAACACCGCCATGTCATGCAGTACTTTCAGGTTCATTTCTTTTAGTCAAATAACTATGTGGTCAATGATGACGAATAATCACCAGGAATTTGGCTTAGGCCATAGATTACACATCAAGGAAAATAGAGATTTATTTTTATTCTTTGACTCTTCATTCTAAGTAGTATGCCACATGCTTTGGTGAATGATTATTAAGGGGACTACAATAAGTGGCTAAAAGTAGCTTTTTTGGCAAAATGCAAAATTTTGTTTTATTAACTGTGAAACTGAAACCCATAATCCAAATCTTTTGGATTATGAAAAACTACAAAGCTGAAATCACAACGCATACATCTTCCAACTGCATGTTAAAATACCACCATTATCATTGTTGTAGACTAACAAAAGTTTGCCTTCTTTACGACCACTGCCCTCTTCAAACTTCAGCATTTTATATTTTAATGTGATTCCTAACCCTCTTAAATTCCAGTTTAATTCTATCACACTTCCTCTCCACTGCAATTTATCACTTCCTCTAATTCATTTAGTTTCCCATAATTACCTTCATTTGAAGTTGAGCCAATCTCTTTGATGAATTTAGAAAAATTGCTGCTGAAAATCTTTTCTCTCTTTACTTCAGAATCTGAATCAATTCCACTTTCCTTCTTTTTCCCTTGCCTTTTTTCAAATTTTTTGTTGATTTTCTTTGTTTTTGTCCCCTTCTCCTTTTCCTCTTATTTTTGTCTTTTTTCCTGTAACTTAAATATACTTGTTCCTCTCCCTCATCGGTGGACATCAGAAACAGTAGCTAGATTAGCCTTGATCCCGATATGTTGGGAGGGGTCTTGCCCCTGACTCTCCTGCAGTACCTAATTGCTTTAAAGTATACTTTTATTATTCAAAGTTAAATGATTTTATGTAGAACATTAATTAGTATTTAAAGTAACCCAACTTTTTACATTGTTAGAGCTATTTATAAATGAATAAAGTGCTTTTTATGTTTTAGGTAATGGATAAAATTTGAACTATTTTACTTTGTTTTTTTTATTTTTTTTTGCAGGCATGGGAAGAGGACTGTGTTGCTGTAGAATTGAATTCAAGTGAAGAAGATGATGAAGAAATTGACCCACCAACTAACACTTGTTTCATAATACTAGAGACCTGTCCAAGGTATAGAATCATGTCAGAATGGCAAAACAGTCCCACTAAACTAATGGGTGCTATTTTAATTTTAATTATGCAGATCATTACAGGATGAAATGGATAAGGAACTTTTCACAAGTGAGAAGGCCTATGACTATTTTCGTCAGATCTTAAAGGGGGTGAAACATCTCCACAATAACGGCTGGATTCACAGAGATCTATCGAGGGACAACATTTTCTTTGATTTATTTGACAATATCAAAATTGGTGATTTCAGCTTAGGTATTGGATTGTGTTATATAGACTATGCAAACATCATTTAAATTTCATACATGTAATGCTTGATTTCTGATTTTGCCAATGGACTATTGGAACTTCATACGTGTACTTCTTCTTTTTTCAGCTATGGAACCCTCCAAGGGAATTGACCTAGATGAGGATGGCTGGGTTGGAAAAGCATTTTATAGAGCTCCAGAGATTTCATCAGTTCATGTCAGTCCTGCTGCAGATATCTTTAGTCTTGGGGTACTGCTGTTTGAGATGCTCTATCCAATGAAAACTGAGATGGAAAGAATTAAGACCCTCACAGAACTGATGAATAAGGTATTTCCACAAGACTGGGATGCAGACCAAAGAATTACTGGATTGATAAAGGAAATGTTGGATGCAGATCCAAGCCTACGTCCATCCTTAAGTGATATTGTTGCCAGATTTCCATGGGAATCGGATGAGGCTGGTTCTATTGAACCATCTTGAGGATATAGTCGCACTTCAGAAGTTGCTAGTTCCTGGTAGTATGGTAAACAACCACTCAAATTCTATACAGTTCCACAGTCACACACCGCCACCAGAGCCGGTCTTGGGTTTTCTAAGGTCCAGGGTAAAAAATTTCAATTGTGCCCCTTTATAAAAAATAAATAAATTATCAACTAATTATTTTTATTAAAATTATAAGAATTTACAAAAGATAAGGAAGAACACTTTAAAATATCATCGAAGCAAAGAATCATCACATGTACCTACAAAATAAAAATATCAATGAAATCGGTAAAATTAATGAAATATTCATAGTAGTTGGCAAGTTTTACTGATTACATTATTGAACTTTTAATTTTTCAAATTACCCCATTAAACTAATTAAAAATGATTATTTTAAATATTTTTAAAAATTATTATTATTTTCAAAAAAAAATATTAGAAACTTTAATTTTTTTTCTTCATAAAATGAGTAAAGTTTCATAAAATATTGATTTAAAAAAATTAAAGTTTTATGAAACCTTACTGATTTAAAAAAAAATCATTTTTTCCTTCTGAAAATAAAGTTTATTTTTTTGAATCTATGTTTTTTTATAAATTTTACTCATTTTTTTAAAATATGAAAATTTTTCCAATTTTTTCTTGAAAATAATATTTATTTATAAAAATTATTAATTTCTTTTTTGAAAAAATTGAATCAGTTTTTTTATTTATCTTTTACTGTTTTTTTATTTTAATTTCTATTTTTAGTTTTTTTTTTAAAAAATTCTAATATTAAGAATGAGTCATTCTGTTAAAAAATTAACTAAACATTAATTTAATTTAAAACCACTTTAATTTTTTTGAATATATATTTTATGAGTTATTTTTTTGCATATATATTTTATGAAACTCTATTCATTTTATAAAGAAAAAAAAGTTTCTACTATTTTTTACTTAAAATAATAATTATTTTTAAAAATATTTAAAATAATTATTTTTAATTAGTTTGATGGGTTAATTTAAAAAATTAAAAGTTCAATAGTGTAATTAGTAAAATGTGCCAACTACAGTGGGTAATTCATTAGTTTTGTAGATAAAAAATTAATGTTCGTTTATTTTTTTTAACGGAATGACTCAATTTCAAAATAATAATTAGTTTAGTAGTGTAATTTGAAAAATTAAAAGTTCAATGGTGTAATCAGTAAAACCTACCAACTACAGTGGGTATTTCTTTAGTTTTGCACAATGAAATCTAAATTACAAAACATCATTTAAAATGTCTTTTTGTTGCACTTTTAGATGCAAAATCATCAATTATACTATCATATTTAATGTTTTCTAACATATCATTTTTAATGCATAATATTGCTAATATTTTTTTTTATACACATAAATATACAAATTTATAAAAAAATTGGGCCCCTCTCAACTATAGGCCCTGGGCGGTTGCCTTGGTGTCCCTTGCCTAGGGCCGGCTCTGACTGCCACTCTTCTCACATTCAACTTGAATGTATCAAACAGTTGTGTATATTTGTTCTGTGACTTCTGTCTATGCATAAACCAACTTGGTTCACCAAGGCTTTGATAATATTAGTCATACTAACTGTCCTTTGCATAATATTGAATGATATTATATTGAGTACTGGAATGTTATTATGCTTGGTTTTGTGCTTTTTCCTGTTGAAAGAAGACAGTAATTTGTGAACAAGTAATTTGTGTCAATGTGTATGCTTGTCAAACTACTTTGTGGAGAAGTTTGAAACTGAAACAAGTGCTATCATCCTCTTCCAAAGAGGTTTTCTTTGATTTCTACCATCCTTGATATGTTTTCTATATTGCATATTTGCATATAAATAATTGTACAATATAATCTATAGTGTATAGATAGTTTTACATTAAAATTTATATCAATATTGCGTACAAGTGAAAAAAATGATACCTACTTGGTGTAAATAGAAAATGATACCTATTTTGTGCAAATAGTTATAACTTCTACGTAAACAATCTCGTGCTCCTATATCCTAATCCATATTGATAATTACTTGTTTAGATATTGAATTGTGAGACTCTCGTAATGTTTCACTTCACTTGTACAAGCTTTTTCGGGCTCCGTTTGAAACTTACAAAGCATCGAGGAAAATAAAGAAAAAGTAAAATAAAATAAAAATATGTATATCTATACCAACACAGATAAATTTAACCATCTATACTTTTAAATATATAAAATATTAGAAACAATGTTAAAATATAGTACAAAAAATGCTACAAAAAATTCCTTTCCTTTTCCTTCATTTTCCCTTGAGTTTTGGAAGTAATGAATTGAATTAAAACTTCAAGTTTTACTACGTGTATATCTATAATGTTAAATGAGAGTAAAGTAGTTGAACTCTTTATAGGTCTTCATCTTAAAATTTTCATTATATCATGTTTTTAAAACTAAAAAAATTTAGTTTCATAGTTATTAACGTTATTTAGTACTCTTTTTAGGTTAATAATTGCCCATTGTCTATCCATTTTCTTATTTTTCTTTCCATTTATTTGTTTAATTAACTTAAGTAGTTTTTAACTCATGTTCATGTTCATGTTCTTATTCAGTATCTTGCATATTTTGACTTTTACTAGACACAATTACACATTAATTTTACGCGCACACTGTAACGTCCCAGAAAATTGAACATTTTGTAAATACAATTATAATGAATAAAATAATATTATTTGTTATGATTATGTGTTAGTAAGATGAATGTCGTTATATAACCTAGAAACGTCGGAACATCGTAGTCTTTTAACTATGTGAAAGAATTAAAGTGTTTGAATTTCCAAGACGAAAATAAAAGTTTTCCGAGAAATTTTCCGAAAAATACTATTCATCGTTTATCGCTCGAAAATTATTTTTGAACTTCCGAGAAATACGTAACGTTATAATATTAAGGTGAGATGGATTAAGTAATAATAATCTAAGTATGGAAAACAAAATATTTCGCCTGCGGACTTAAATTGAGAAGTTAAGGATTTAAAATCCAAATGAATTAAACTTGTGGATTGTATGAAGTACAAGTCCAATAGCATTAAGGGGCAAGCCCAAGGTGTAGACCATGTGGGAGTAATAACTAAGCCCAAGGGTTTAGTAAGGTAAGCCCAAAGCAAATTAAAGCAAGTCCAAAGATAAGTTAATTAAATTAACAACCAAGCCCAAGTTATGATCCATGAGTTAAATAAGATCCATGGGGCAACCCATGGGTGAAGTGGTGACCAAGACCTTTGTGTGGTAGGCAAGAATTAAGGGTGATGGCCAAGTTTACTTAGGCTTTAAGTTATGAATAGTAAGGAGGTTAACTAAGGAGGTGTGATGTCTTAATGACCAAAGTGCCCTAACATTGGAAGTCCTATAAATAGGAAGCTCATAAATCATTTGTTGTTTGTTAGTTCATCCAACACAAAAGCAACTTATTTGTTAGAGAAGATAAGCACTTAGAAGTCCAACTTTCTATTATTAGATTTTCAAGAAGAAGAAGTTAGCCTTCAAAGGTAATGATCTCATGATCTAATATTCTTACATCTCTACCATACTATCTTGATAAGAGAAGTATAACTTGATGATCATGTATGCTAAGAACATATGAGAAGTGAATAATCAATGGACTTAAGCCGAATAAGTCATAAATAAGTAACTTAAACTTAAATAAGTTATGAACTTATGGAATACATATATGGACATGTCATATGATTAACTTGAGAAGTTATATGATGGATAAGATGTAAGAATGTTGCTTAAATGACTTATTTAAGAATAAGCCATAAGTAAATGAAAATCATGTATTGAAGAAATCGTTAAGTTATGAACTTATAAGAAAAAAGCCATAACCTAATGTGAAAATAAGGTATTGTAATATTTAGGTTGAGATGTCTATTCAATGAAATAAATCCATTTAGAATGATGAACAAATTGTTAGTAATGAAGTTTTGCCAGAATTCACACGATTGGACAATAATCGTCGAATTCGTGAAATTCTCAGAATCGAAGTTGGATTTTGTGTTTGAACTCGAAAACGTTGGTTTTTGATGAATACAAGTCATGTTTGACATTATAGAGTTGCGGACTCGAAAATGGCCGGATTCCGACTTAGAACGGAGAAACGAGCGTTGAACGTTCACGAACGTTGAACGTTCACGAACGTTTATCGTTTTCGTTGAAAATGGACTAATAGGTGAATTTTTAGCAAACGAAGTTGAATAGATAAAATTCTTGCATGAACACGTAGAGCACGTGATTTGTGAACTGTAGGCTCTTGAACGAGCCAATTCGAACTTTTAACGAAGAAGTTACGAGTCTGGGAATCTCACAAGTTGAAAAATCTGTCAAAATTATCTGTGGCACAGAGTCCGCGCCGCGGCGGGACTACAAGCCAAAAGTCCTGCTCCGCAGCGCCAACCTCGCCCTCAGCCACTGTTAGTTGGCACCGCAGGGCAACCTTAACAAAGAAGACTCGCGCTGCAGCGCCGAGTCCAGTCTTCAAGCCCTAATGTGTGACGCCGCAGCGCGACACAGAGAGTAATAGCCGGCGCCGCAGTGCCAGCCTTATAACCTAGACCATAAAGAATGTTTACATGTTGGGCACGAATAGTAAAATGATGAACATATAACTAAAGATCTTAATGTAACATTGTTAAGACATATTTGAGCCTTAAGTATGATCACTTAGGGTTAAAGAAAGTCAATTACATATGAAAGAAAGAACGACGTAATGGGAAGTCGGAACCAATAAATAACAAATCTAATACGTAATTAGATTGAGAAGAAGGGTAAGATTCTTTAGGAACTTTGTATGTTATTCATGACCTAATGTACTACGTGATGTTATCATCTACTGTAGAGACCTTAAAGACCTAAAGTGCATGTGTTATATCTGTAAGCAAACGCTGAAGGCAAGTACTGTAACCTATGTTCCAATTCAATCTGGACAAGTCTTTGTGATTCATGTATTCTTACACATGAGTTAATGTCTGATGAAGTCAAAGCCAATTCTTTCGGCTAGACTTATGCTATATTGGATTTCTTATAATCTATCAAGTATTGACAGGGATTTACCAAACTAATATTGTTGTGGTTTCAAAAGGAGACTGAGTATGCTAAACTGTTTTGTCGTCAAACGACAGGCACGTGAGGTTGTCACAACTTAAGCGTATACACGTTTAATGAATGTAGTGTTGATCAACATAGAGTGCTATAGGTTGATCACCTAGACGTGCTCGTAAGATATGCCGGACTTACGGACTTCGTGTCGGGATGTCCTTTTCAAAGTACTTATGAAATACTCATGATCTTGGACCGAAATTGATGTTTTACTGAATATTATTGTTCTAAAACGTTTTGAATGAAAAGAAGGGCTATTTTGAATTATCAATAGTGCTTCGTAACTATTGTCCAATTATTGAAGATATACGATTCCTATGTTTCAAGCATGCTAGTTTTACTAAAATTGTTGTGCTTGCTGAGCTAGTTAGGCTCACTCTTGCTTAAACCATATGAATGCAGCTAAGACCGAAAGGACCGATGGATCCGGCAAGGATAAAGGGAAGGCTAAGGCGAACCCGTAGATTACTTATGTAATAGTATAGGTTTTGTAATCATAATATCTTATATTATGACAAGAACAAATGTAATGGTTATAAAGAACCTGGGGAATGTTAATATTATTTTGAATATATATAAGACATATTCGTTCTTTTGAGGCATTTCAATTGAATGTTTGTGTGAGCTGTAGCACCGTGGAGCACCATCTGTCGGGTTGGAAGATACCCGAATTTGGGGCGTCACAAGTTGGTATCAAAGCCTTAGGTTATAAAACTTAAGGGGGAATTTAAACCTTAAGTCATAACCTTAAGAAAAGTCCAAGAAATAAAATATAAAAATTAACCTTATAAAAATGCATTATATATGTTATGTGTTTTATTATTCTATTGACGTGTACTAATCAAACTTATTTGTGTTGTTGTAGATGTCAGGAGAAAATAGAGATGTACATGTAGTCAGCGAAGGGTCAGTTAATCAGATAGAGATTATACCAAACCCCATAGCAGCAGAGCCTAAAATAGTGGTGGTTGAGTTTGGAGACTCAGAGAGCCAAGACTATATGTCCGTGTTTGATGGCATGTTGGAGAAAGAGGTGGAGGCAGTATCCTGCAACCTAGTAGCTATAGCAGCAGAGATGGCTTCGGGGGAGTCAATGATGTCACTTTTTATGTCAGTGTTGGATAGAAACATCCACTACTGTCAGGAGGTTAAGGAACTGAAAGCAGAGCTCCAGGCAAGATGGACGTGGAGTCCATGTGGAAGCAGGAACATGATGAAAGGGTTTTGGCCAAGGACAAGGTCCATAAGCTGAAACGTCTAAAGACCAAAAAGCAGAAGATAGGGAGAATGCCCTATATCCGTAGGAGTTCTCATACGGACTTCCAGCTGCAGGTAGCTGGTTATCCCGTAGAGGCAGGGCAGACGCGGCATACTATCAGCGGTGATATTATCGTCGGTCTTGCCAAGGCAGATTTTGAGAATGCCTTAAGGTAGATGTGATCTAGTAGTGGCTAAAGTAGTTTAGATATGTAAATATTCGGTATCTAGTAGTGACGTAAAACCCTCTTTTGTATAGCAAAGGGTAGTCTTTTGGAAAGCAATTGCGGGAAAGTAATGTAATCAGCTTAGGCTGTGTAATGTAACTGATGTAGTATTGTACTACAATGAATCAATACAAGTTTTCTTTTTTGAAATGTGTTGAGTAATGAATGTTGGAGTTATTGTTTAAAATTGAATAATAACTAACTAATAGGAAACGAATAATAACAAAATGTGTTGTTTGTTGTAACAGCAAAATGCCGCCAAGAAGGGTACCACGTAATCAAGGCGGGAACGTAAATCAACCGGAGGGAGGTCCGGTTAACCCCATGCAGGAGTTTGTAAACCTTTTAACCGCAGCGTTTAATAGAATCGGGGCTAACATCCCCGTAAATCTTGGAGTAGTACTAGCTACTACGTTTAAGGATTTCAAGAGCGTGGGTCCGCCGGAGTTCAAAGGAACTACGGACCCTATCAAACCCCAAACGTGGGTGAAGGAAATCGAGAAGGCATTTGTAATGGCAAATGTCGACGAGGCCCAGAAGGTTGCCTTTGCAACCTACATGATGAAGGGAGAGGCCAACTTTTGGTGGGAGGCCAATCAGGCTAGGGTCGGGATAGAAGTTCTAACGTGGGCGAGGTTCAAAGAGATATTTTTTGAGAACTACTTTCCCACGAGCATGCAGGGAAGAATGAAGATGTGGTTTCTGGAATTGAAGCAAGGGAACATGACGGTTCCCCAATACGCCGCCAAGTTTAATGAACTGGTAAGGTTCGCTCCACACCAAGTGGACACCGAGATGAGGAAAGCTCGACGGTTCGAGCAGGGCTTGAAACCCTGGCTCTATAACCGCATATCCATGTTCCAAAGTACTTCCTTTGGAACCATTTTAGAAAAGGCGATAATCGCCGAAGGTGGTAGCGAGGCGTTGAGCCAATACCATAAAGACAAGAAGAATAAGGGGAAAGTGGATGGGGGAGTGAAGGTTAAAGGTGCCAGAGGGAGTGGCAAAGGGTACAAGAGGAAGGTGAGTAGCTCTGGGAATACCGGAGTGAAACAAGGAGACCCGAAGAGGAGGATGGAGGCCTGTAAGACCTGTGGGAAGACTCATTTAGGAGTCTGTCTCAAGGGTAAGGCCGTGTGTTACAATTGTGGACAGGAGGGGCACATTCCGCCGAACTGTCCAAGTCCAAAAAAGAACCATGGGTGCTTTGTGTGTGGGTCAACCGACCACATGGCAAAGAACTGCCCAAAGAAGGGGACGGACGGGAATAAGGGCGCCAATAGTAATAAGTTAACTATTGGGGGTCCATCGCAGTTGGGTAGGCCGATGGCCCGTACCTTTAACATGACCGTCCAAGATGCGATGGCATCAGGAGACGTAGTCGCAGGTATTATTCCGATCAACGACCTAAATGCATACGTGCTGTTTGACTCAGGTGCTACTTGTTCGTTTATCGCATGTGATTTTGCTAGACGGTTAGGATTACTTCCTGAAAAGTTGTCTATACCTTTAAATATTAAGGTAGAAAACGAAGAGATAATTCCTGTTGAAGATATTCATAGGAGTTGTTGCGTAGACATACGGGGTTGTAAATTATCGGTAGATCTAATATCGATAAAGTTAGGAGAGTTCGACGTAATTCTCGGAATGGATTGGTTGGTTAATCATGGGGCAATTATAGATTGTCAAAAGAAATGTGTAAATATTAAAACCTTAAGACAACCTCATGTAATATTTTACGGAAATAAATTATTGGGACGTTCGTGTTGTCTTACCATGACACAAACTAGGAAACTTTTGAGGAAGGGGTGTGTAGGTTATCTGTGCCATGTAGTTAATACCCAGAGAGTGGGAGCGACCATGGAATAAATACCTATAGTGAGCGAATTCATGGATGTATTTCCAAGTGAATTGTCGGGTCTTCTGCCGGATAGGGAGACCGAGTTCGTAATAGACATTGTGCCAGGAGCGACACCAGTTTCCAGGGCACCGTATCGTATGGCGCCAGTGGAGATGAAGGAGTTGATCGTGCAGTTGCAAGAACTGTTGGACAGGAAGTACATACAACCGAGTGTTTTGCCGTGGGGAGCACTGGTACTGTTTGTCAAAAAGAAGGACAGATCATTAAGACTGTGTATCGACTACCGAGAGTTGAACAAGTTAACGATAAAGAATAAGTACCCATTGCCTAGGATCGATGATCTTTTTGATCAGTTGAAAGGGAAAAAGTATTTTTCTAAAATAGATTTACGGACGGGATATCATCAACTGAAGGTTAGGAATGAAGATGTGCCAAAGACAGCATTCAGGACTCGTTATGGTCATTACAAGTTTCTGGTAATGTCATTTGGGTTGACTAATGCACCAGCTGCATTTATGGATATGATGAACAGAGTGTTCAAATAATATTTAGACAAGTTCATCGTGGTGTTTATCGATGATATTCTAGTCTATTTTAAGACGCCAGAAGATCATGTTGAACCCCTAGGAATAGTGTTGGAGACATTAAGGAAAGAGAAGTTATATGCGAAGTTCACTAAGTGTGAATTTTGGCTAGAGAGGGTACAATTTTTAGGTCATGTCATTGACCACGAGGGGATTTCAGTAGACCCAGCGAAGGTGGAAGCCGTGATGAATTAGGAATAACCGAAAACGCCGATTGAGGTACGGAGTTTCTTAGGGTTAGCAGGTTACTATCAGAGATTCATTCAGGATTTTACAAAAATAGCTACTCCGTTGACGAACTTAACAAGAAAGACGGTGAAGTACAAGTGGACCGAGAAGTGCGAAGACAGTTTTCAAGAACTAAAGAAAAGGTTAAATAAAGCGCCAGTTTTGTCATTACCCGATGACACAGGAAATTTCGTAGTTTATAGTGATGCGTCGCATAGAGGACTTGGTTGCATGCTCATGCAGCATGGCAAGGTCATTGCGTATGCATCTAGGTAGTTGAAGGATTATGAGAAAGTTTACACTACTCATGATCTGGAACTGGCCGCAGTAGTGTTTGCCTTAAAGATATGGCGACATTATCTTTATGGGGAAAAGTGTGAGATATACACGGACCACAAGAGTCTAAAATATATCTTCACATAGAAGGAGTTGAATATGAGGCAGAGGAGATGGCTGGAATTGATAAAGGATTACGACTGTGAAATCCTGTATCACCCTGGAAAAGCCAATGTAGTGGCTGACGCCTTAAGTAGGAAGGGTCGAGAAAAGTTGTCTATGTTAACGGCTCAAACTGAGTTAATAACAGAGATGACTAGGATGGAGTTAGAGGTGAAGATACTAAGTGAAGCGGATCAAAGACTGTTTGCGATGGAGATCCAATCTACCATCGTAGAGAGAGTTAAGGAGGTGCAACTCAAAACTGATGAGTGTGACCAGATGAAGAAGCGGTTAACCAATGAGAAAGATATTAAGTACAGTCTTGATAATGAGGGATTATTAAGATTTGAGGGAAGAATTTGGGTTCCAAATGAGACGAAATTAAAGGAGAAAGTTTTACAGGAGGCTCACAGTTCGAGGTACTCGATTCATCCTGGTAGCACTAAGATGTATCAAGACCTTCGACAAAGTTTTTGGTCGCTGAACATGAAGAGAGAAATAGCCGAGTATGTGAGTAGGTGCTTAACTTGTCAGAAAGTTAAGGCCGAACATCAACGACCAAGTGGCTTGTTACAGTTATTGGAGATTCCAGAGTAGAAGTGGGAGCATACCACGATGGATTTTGTGGTGGGACTTCCGACTACTCAGAAGGGGTATGATGCAATTTGGGTAATAGTGGACCGATTGACAAAGTCGGCTCACTTTTTGCCAATTCGGATTAAGTATAACTTAGATCAGTTAGCTAAACTTTATGTTAAGGAAATTATTTCCAGACATGGAGTACCAGTTTCGATTGTGTCAGATCGTGACCCACGATTCACGTCGAACTTTTGGAGAAGTCTTCAAGAACAGTTGGGGACGCAGTTGAAGTTGAGTATGGCATATCATCCACAAACCGATGGACAAAGTGAGAGGGCAATTCAGACGTTAGAAGATATGTTAAGATCTTGCGTCATGAATTTCAAGGGTAGTTGGGATGATCATCTACCATTAGTAGAGTTTGCGTATAACAATAGTTATCATGCAAGCATAGGTATGCCGCCCTACGAAGCTGTGTATGAGAGAAAATGTAGAACACCATTGTATTGGGATGAAGTGGGAGAACGCCGAATGCTAGGACCAGAATTGGTGCAGCAAACAGCGGATATAGTGAAGCTAATACGAATGCGATTGGTAGCAGCTCAAAACAGACAAAAAAAGTTTACAGATACGCATCGAGTAAATAGGGAGTTCGAGGTAGGCTCATATGTTTTTCTAAAGGTATCTCCCTGGAAAGGAAAGATACGCTTTGGAAAGAAGGGAAAGTTAAGTCCCAGGTTTATAGGACCATTCGAGATATTAGAAAAAGTGGGAGAGGTAGCTTATATGGTAGCGTTACCTCCAAACTTAGAGCGAATACATAACGTGTTTCACGTGTCTGTATTACGACCCTATAAGCCTGATAACAAACACGTAATAGAGTATGAACCGATTCATATCGAGAAGGACTTAACCTATGAGGAGATGCCAATTCAAATCATCGATCGAAAAGAGCAAGTTCTGCGGAACAAAGTTATACCGTCTGTAAAGGTGTTATGGAAGAACCACGATGTCGAAGAAGCAACGTGGGAATTGGAAGAAAAGATGAGAAAGAATTACCCTCAATTGTTTGTGTAATTTTTTTTTTCTGTTTAGCGAGATTCTTAGGACAGAATCCTTATAAGGGGGAGAGAGTGTAACACCCCAGAAAATTGAACATTTTGTAAATACAATTATAATAAATAAAATAATATTATTTGTTATGATTATGTGTTAGTAAGATGAAGGTCGTTCTATAACCTAGAAACGTCGAAACATCGTAGTCTTTTAACTATGTGAAGGAATTAAAGTGTTTGAATTTCCAAGACGAAAATAAAAGCTTTCCGAGAAATTTTCTGAAAAATACTATTTATCGTTTATCGCTCGGAAATTATTTTTGAACTTCCGAGAAATACGTAACGTTATAATATTAAGGTGAGATGGATTATGTCATAATAATCTAAGTTTGGAAAACGCAATATTTCACCTGCGGACTTAAATTGAGAAGTTAAGGATTTAAAATCCAAATGAATTAAACTTGTGGATTGTATGAAGTACAAGTCCAATAGCATTAAGGGGCAAGCCTAGGGTGTAGACCATGTGGGAGTAATAACTAAGCCCAAGGGTTTAGTAAGGTAAGCCCAAAGCAAATTAAAGCAAGCCCAAAGATAAGTTAATTAAATTAACAACCAAGCCCAAGTTATGATCCATGAGTTAAATAAGATCCATGGGGCAACCCATAGGTGAAGTGGTGACCAAGACCTTTGTGTGGTAGACAAGAATTAAGGGTGATGGCCAAGTTTACTTAGGCTTTAAGTTATGAATAGTAAGGAAGTTAACTAAGGAGGCGGGATGTCTTAATGACCAAAGCGCCCTAACATTGGAAGTCCTATAAATAGGAAGCTCATAAATCATGTGTTGTTTGTTAGTTCATCCAACACAAAAGCAACTTATTTGTTAGAGAAGATAAGCACTTAGAAGTCCAACTTTCTATTATTAGATTTTCAAGAAGAAGAAGTTAGCCTTCAAAGGTAATGATCTCATGATCTAATATTCTTACATCTCTACCATACTATCTTGATAAGAGAAGTATAACTTGATGATCATGTATGCTAAGAACATATGAGAAGTGCATAATCAATGGACTTAAGCCGAATAAGTCATAAATAAGTAACTTAAACTTAAATAAGTTATGAACTTATGGAATACATAAATGGACTTGTCATATGATTAACTTGAGAAGTTGTATGATGGATAAGATGTAAGAATGTTGCTTAAATGACTTATTTAAGAATAAGTCATAAGTAAATGAAAATCATGTATTGAAGAAATCGTTAAGTTATGAACTTATAAGAAATAAGCCATAACCTAATGTGAAAATAAGTTATTGTAATATTTAGGTTGAGATGTCTATTCCATGAAATAAATCCATTTAGAATGATGAACAAATTGTTAGTAATAAAGTTTTGCCAGAATTCACACGATTGGACGATAATCGTTGAATTCGTGAAATTCTCGAAATCGAAGTCGAATTTTGTGTTTGAACTCAGAAACGTTGGTGTTTGAATTCAGAAACCTTGATTTTTGATGGATACAAGTCGTGTTTGGCATTATAGAGTTGCGGACTCAAAAATGGCCGAATTCCGATTTAGAACGAAGAAAACGAGCGTTAAACGTTCACGAACGTTTATCGTTTTCGTTGAAAATGGACTAATAGGTGAATTTTTAGCAAACGAAGTCGAATTAATAAAATTCTTGCATGAACACATACATCACGTGATTTGTGAACCGTAGGCTCTTGAACGAGCTAATTCGGACTTATAACGAAGAAGTTACGTGTCTGGGAATCTCACAAGTTGAAAAATCTGTCAAAATTATCTGTGGCACAGAGTCCGCGCCGCGGCGGGAATCCAAGCCAAAAGTCCGGCTCCGCAGCGCCAACCTTGCCCTCAGCCACTATTAGTTGGTGCCGCAGCGCGGCCTTAACAAAGAAGACTAGCGCCGCAGCGCCGAGTCCAGTCTTCAAGCCCTAATGTGTGACGCCGCAGCGCGGTACAGAGAGTAATAGTCGGTGTCGCATCGCCAGCCTTATAACCTAGACCATAAAGAATGTTTACATGTTGAGCATGAATAGTAAAATGATGAACACATAACTAAAGATCTTAATGTAACATTGTTAAGACATATTTGAGCCTTAAGTATGATCACTTAGGATTAAAGAAAGTCAATTACATATGAAAGAAAGAACGACGTAATGAAAAGCCGGAACCAATAAATAATAAATCTAATACGTAATTAGATGAGAAGAAGGATAAGATTCTTTAGGAACTATGTGTGTTATTCATGACCTAATGTACTACGTGATGTTATCATCTACTGTAGAGACCTTAAAGACCTAAAGTGCATGTGTTATATCTGTAAGCAAACGCTGAAGGCAAGTACTGTAACCCTTGTTCCAATTCAATCTGGACAAGTCTTTGTGATTCATGTATTCTTACACATGAGTTAATGTCTGATGAAGTCAAAGCCAATTCTTTCGGCTAGACTTATGCTATATTGGATTCCTTATAATCTATCAAGTATTGACAGGGATTTACCAAACTAATATTGTTGTGGTTTCAAAAGGAGACTGAGTATGCTAAATTGTTTTGTCGTCAAACGACAGGTACGTGAGGTTGTCACAACTTAAACGTATACACGTTTAATGAATGTAGTGTTGATCAACATAGAGTACTATAGGCTGATCACCTAGACGTGCTCGTAAGATATGCCGGACTTACGGACTTCGTGTCGGGATGTTCGTTTCAAAGTACTTATGAAATACTCATGGTCTTGGACCGGAATTGATGTTTTACTGAATATTGTTGTTGTAAAATGTTTTGAATGAAAAGAAGGGTTATTTTGAATTATCAATAGTACTTCGTGACTATTGTCCAATTATTGAAGATATACGATTCCTATGTTTTAAGCATGCTAGTTTTACTAAATTTGTTGTGCTTGCTGAGCTAGTTAGGCTCACTCTTTCTTGAACCATATGAATGCAGCTAAGACCGAACGGACCAATGGATCCGGCAAGGATAAAGGGAAGGCTAAGGCGAACCCGCAGATTACTTATGTAATAGTTTAGGTTTTGTAATCATAATATCTTATATTATGACAAGAACAAATGTAATGGTTATAAAGAACTTGGAGAATGTTAATATTATTTTGAATATATATAAGACATATTCGTTCTTTTGAGGCATTTCAGTTGAATGTTTGTGTGAGCTGTAGCACCGTGGAGCACCATCTGTCGGGTTGGAAGATACCCGAATTTGGAGGCATCATACACATACGTTAGTGTATGCCCAAATACTAGGAACTACTTGAGGTAAAGTTTTGAAATTTATCATTCTAGGTCCACCTATATATATCATCAAAATTATCTCTTGACCGAAATAAATTCTTAGGAACTGACGGTTATATTTAACATTGTTTAAAATAAAATTTTATTAAAATTGTTGATAATCTAGATTCCCTGTGACGCCCCTTATAAAGATTCCGTTTTCGAAATCACTATTACCATAACGTTCATATTCGGTTTATTTTTAGAATTTGACATAATCTTTTTCATCGAATAACTTTATCGAATTATCTTACTATATCTTTCATTTACTCTTTCCTATCCAGTTCATTGACGAAAATCTATTCTTAGCTCAAGTCTTATCTAACTTTAGTTCATAACTACATGCTTATTTTCAGGTTTTAACATCTTCATTATCGTATCTCGTACATAAACTTTATTTTATAATACTCTTTTGTTTTCATTAATTTGACATAATACATCATACCCTCATATAACCATAACCTTTCATACATTCGTTCCTTTATCTCTTGTTTCTTATAATTATCTCCTATCTCTTTTTTCATTTATAACATGGTCTATCCATTATCGAATAATTGAAATTCTTTTTAGGTATTATATAATAACATTCTTTTTAAGACTTCATATATCTCAATCTTCTCACTTCTTTCTTTATTTTCTCATTTCTTACTCTTCAACATTTCTATCATTTGCGTTTAATTCTTTTTATTCTCGCTCAGCCAAAATAATTTATATCTTATAAAATAATTTGTCAAGCCACTAAACTACCTAGTTTTAATGACTGATCTAACAACATCTCTCCATAAACCTTCTTAGAACATTTTGCACCAAAGTCTCTTGTTCTTTCATATATTAAACCGTATATGTTCATCCTAATTTTTTTTAATCATTTCTCTACACATTTTTCTACTCTCAATCTAGTTTTTAAATTTTAACCTTTATTTAATTTTTCAAGATCTTATTTATAAGTCTTATAAATATTTGAATATCACATTCCCTCTCATTGTACATTTAATCCAATTTCGGTTAATATCTCTTTCATTACACTTTTACTCAATTTCTTTCAATATTCATTTAGCCTCACAAATATTATATTTAATGACACAATAAAGTTTTTTGGATATAATTGTGTACTTAGTACTTTTGTTAAAAACAATAGTGTCCTTACATATGTATTGAAAGATGTATCAGAATGAGATTCTAATTCTTCAATTTTTCTTAGTGCACATTTAATCACAAAAAATTTATATCTAGCGATAAAACTAAACTTGTCACAAAAATTGTAATTTTAGTACCACCATCAAAATAATATTTTTGTTGTTAAATACTCGTTATTGACTTTTAAAAGTCAAAACAACATTTTTAAATTTAAAATTGAAATGATAAATTAAAAATTATAAAACAATAAAATTTACAATGTATAATACTTTTTAGATAGTTTATGATATTTATCATTGTATCGACTAAAATTTAAAAAAATGTCAATTTGAGTTCGAAAATGTCTTAAATTAACTATAAAAAGTTAATAATAATATTGTATTTTGAAAATGAGACAATATGTATTAAATATTGTTAGTTCCCAGATGCACAATAGTTTATCTAGAAGGGGGGTTGAATAGAATTTTAAAATTCTTTTTACAAAATTCTTCTGTCAGATATTGTTAATCAATTT
>CM029019.1:142661349-142750611 GCA_016801055.1 Panax notoginseng | reverse complement strand
GGGATTGCCCCTGCCATGTGAACCATGGTCGTCCCAAGAGTAGTTTATCCTGAATCTATCTTTAGCACATGGAAGGATATACCCAAATGTATGAGGACCAATCTCAATTGGCAGCTTAACTACTCCGACGAGTTATGGCGGGCTCCATCAAAAGCTTTGATGATGGTATGGCTACTCGAATTCGATTGGGATTGATATTCATCTTCACCAGGTAGCATATGGGCAGATATTTAGAGAGGAACCTCCATCTATTAAAATTCCTGCCACCATATATCCGGAGGACAAGACCGCAATGTGCAACGGTTTGCAATGACCGGTCCCTTCGGGCGGTATGTCATCATCAGTGAAGGATATCACATTGTTGTTGAAAACGTGATCAACCAGATGTTGAAATTTTTCCTATCAACTGATGTCAGTAGATAGGCTTCTTCTAAAACCTTTAACAAGACCTTCCGTGATTCTCGGAGGTCAGGACCAAGTCCAAGATTGATATCTGTTGTGGAGCTTCTTTCAAGCTTAAAACCACCTTAGCTTCGTTATGACCCATAGTGCGGAGGAAATATTTCAATCTTCTCAATGGTACTTTCCCCTTAGATTTGATGACAGGCTTTATTACCCGTTGGGGAAGATACAGTGGATTCTCCTTCAACACTGAAGCAGTTGTATGAGAGGTGGATCCTTCACCTTCTCCATAATTCCATGGAACTGTGCGCAAGCTAACAATAGGATATTGTGCTCTGCACGACAAGTTGATCGGCTCGGAGCGGCCACTTTCAAAGGATTGTTGATTCCCTTGAGTTGAATTACTGGCATGACAAATGTTTTGTTAACCCCATCATTTTCAGTGGATATGACTGCTACTACACTCTTCCACTTAGTAGGACACGAATCCTCACTTGCCCGTAACACAGTGTCGTTATCTGCCAGACGCAGTACGCCACTATCAATTAAATTTTGAATAAGGTGGCGAAGTGCCCAGCATTCTTCTGTGATGTGACCGTGAGATTGACAATGATATTGACATACTCCCTCAGAGTTGTATCATCTTGAATGGGGGTTGATTGGAGGTAGAAGGGAACTAATCCTTCCTTCATTGATTAACATATGAAGGATTTCCTCCATAGGTTGGCCCAAATATGTGAATTCTCTTTTATTGGCAAAATCCCGACGAGCCTTAGCATTCGCTCTCCTCGTCACTTTGTCTTCCAGCATTTCATTTTCTGAAAGTGAAGAGGGAATATTCATGACAATAGGTAGGAGACTGGCATGCTCCTGGCTGATTAGCTGACGAGTCACTTGATGCTGATAAGTCACCAGTTCCGCCAATTGCTCAATTTGTTTACAAAGAGCTTTCATCTTTCGTTCCATTGTACATTGGAACTTAGCATGATCCCGTCTGTCATCACCATCTTTAGGGTCTGGGAGGATTCACAGCTGAAATTGGAACTTTGTCCACTGCTCCAATTAATCATATTGACCTCTTCTTCTTTGTGTTGAGGAAGAGGGTTATCTTGAACGTGAGGCTGATCGGGTTTGGTGACCACGATTTTACCGTTGTCTATCAGGTCTTGGATTTTGTGTTTCAAGGCCCAACAATCCTAAGTATCATGTCCAGGTGCCCCGGCATGATAAGCATATTTCCGAGCAGCATTAAAACCCCGTCCATTAGGGCTGGCTGGTGGAAGATGATGCGTAATTTTCTTCTGTGTTGTTAGAAGATTGAGAATGTTCTCAAGGGTGTCCCCTAAGGGTGTGAATAGTCGAGGTCGTTTGACTTCTCCACCTTTTGATACTAGAGGGTTCGCAGACTGTGCTTGAAAGGGAGTGTAATTTCTCCTCTGGATAGACATGTTTTGACTACCTTTTTGACCCTGTAGTATCAGGGAAACATCCTCTTCTTTCTTTTTATGGACCCTCCGGGGTTTGTTCCCATAATTTCCAGATTGGATGTGATCAGCAACCGCTTTGAGTGCAGCTAGGTCTTGAATCTTTCCGGATTTCAATCCCATTTCAGCCATCTCCCATGTTTGACCATTTCAGAAAATGGTTTGCGATACCGGCTAAAACTCTTTCATAGAAAGGTGCTTCTTGTATGTCTATGAAAGTCATGACCATCTCTGATTCTGTCATGGAAGGACTAACTTGGGCAGCCAGGCGTCTCCACCTCTGAGCATACTCTCTGAAAGACTCACTAGACTGTTTCTTGATCTTGGTAATTTGATACCGTTCAGGAGCCATTTGAGATTAAAAGTTTTATTGGGTGAGGAAAGTGTGTGCTAGCTCTTCCCAACTATGGATCTTTGAATTGTCTAATCTTGTGTACCATGAACGGGGTTCTCCAGTTAGACTTTTTTGGAACAGTTGCATTCTGAGTTTTTCATCCTCTACATAAGAAGTTCTCCGATAAACACCTTTAGATATGTGTAAGGATCTCCTAACCCGTAATATTTTTCAAAGTCAGGAGTTTTAAACTTTTTTGGATAATGAATACCAGGGAAAATACACAAATTAGCATATGAAACACTCCCGTGTGTTCCAATTCCTTTGATAGTGCGAAGAGTCTCTTCCATTTGGAGGACTTTCATTTTGATGTCACCAGTTTTTGGGTCTCTAGTGGGATGGGTAGCATCATGAGTTTTGTTGGTCGGATCCAACGGCAGTTCAGGTATTGTAATGACCTGGGTTCCTCCTTGTGTGGAGGATTCAGCATGTACTGGTATTTTCTAACCCTGTGTAGACTGGTGTAATTCTTTTAGTAAAACAATCAAATCTGTAATTTGTTTACTTAATCCGTCGAATTCTTTGCGAGGAACTGGATTAAGTTCAGTCTGGTCGGATGACGACATGATTGACTGTAGGCATGTTGCCTTTTTGAACTTTGAACGGGTGGTAGGTCCGATTGATTCCTGCAAAAGACTTGCATAGTTTAGTCTGTAGGGTGGATAATAACATGATATGCGATGTGTCCAGTTTAGGAATTTTATCTTGCAAAACAAATATCAGCTGTTTATAGCATGTATGTGTACACATTTCTTCATATTTCTCATTACATGGAGATAGATATGGAAGATAATTACAAGTAATTGTACTTTACAAGTAATTTGAAATGAGAGCATGAAGAGACTTTCCTCCGTTTTGGGTTTATCTGAGGCTGACCTATCTTAGGTTACTCTCGCGGCTTTTTGGCATGAAGGTTCCCAAATCATCGCAATCTACTTGACGAGAAGTTAATCTGGTCTTTCAACTGGAGCGAATTTGGGTGGTGCCTTTCCTAAGCCTCGGAGAATTATTCTTCTCACGAGTCCAGTAATCAAACACCGACGGGATAGCCTCCTGTGGAGGGACCACACAACATACATTCACATACATCGCGTCTTACCGTATGAAAATGATGACATGTGCGAAGCACTAATATCACAAGCAGTTTATAGTGCGAAGCACTAATATCACAGGCAGTTTATAGTACGAAGCACTAATATCACAAGCAGTTTATAGTGCGAAGCACTAAGTAAAGAAATGCATTCGTACACATTCATCATAAAATATAAATGCAACATCCACACACAAGCAGATAACAATTTTGAAAAAATTGTAATAGCGGCTTAAGTCCTCTTACTGGAGTCCCCAGCAGAGTCGCCACCTGTCGACGTCGGGATTTTTAATTGTCCCTTTCCGTTACTTGTTCTTTGGTGTTCTCATTTTAGGTGAGATTTGTTTGAAAAAACAAGTAAAAAAGGTCCGACATGTATAATGTCGACGATTGGACTATAAGAGTCGCCAGTTGGTTTTTTAAATGGTTGTACCAACACAACCGAGAAAAGGTTTGTACATTGACCCAGTGATGAGACACTGCTAAACGGGTCGGTGAAACCGAGATTCATTAGGGTCCGGGGACTTGATTATGCGGAAGGGAAGGTGTTAGGCACCCCCCCCCGACATCCGTGTTACCACGGTGACCGCCTCTTTTCAAGAAACTGTTATCTGAATGTGTGTGTGTGTGTGTGGGTCAATGTGCTGTTACTTGGAAGTAGTGCGAGGCCTCGTTCGCACCTATATACACAGGGTTTGAATTTTATGTAAAAATTCAATTTTAAGCAAGATATGGCAGTGATGTTTTATAAAAGAGATTTTTCAAACCCTGATGATCAATAGTAATTGAGACCTTTTACACTCCCATTTTATTCCGTATTCGGCTGAATTAATTTTATTTGACAGATGCGAAGCATCCGTACGAGAATACTTTACAAAAAGGTGTTGAATTCCTCGTGGGTATGAAAACCATCTGAGGGAATCCAAACATCACAGATATATTTACAAGCTGTTTACAGCTGAAAAGGTCCATCACGGAAACCGAATCTAGATTCAGAGGACTGAATCTGTGATCACATGATTCCTAGGCTCACATGATGCCGCAATTGATATAAACGCAGTAAGCAGGTATATATATAAAAGTTGTAAATATATATATACAGACATGATCACCAACCATGAAGTACCTCCATGGGGGATCAGAAATATAAATAAAGCTGTAAAAACTGTCAACCGCCACGGAGGAAACTCGAGGCAGGAGGAAATGTACAGAAAGCTGTAAAAACGATCATCCACCACGAAGTAAACTCCAGGTGGGACGAAATGTACAGAACGCTGTAAAAACGGTCAACCACCACGAAGTAAACTCCAGGTGGGACGGAATGTAAATATATATATATATATATATATATATATATATATATATATATAAGCGCGTAAACGCTCCGGATGTAAAATCCAGGCTCATCGAACAGAGTTCGACCGCAGATAATATATATAAGTATATATATATTAAAGTAAGTAAACCCTCCAGACCGAAGTCTAGGCTCAATCGAGGCATAACTCGATAATGTTAGTCCATATATATAAATATATATATATAAATATATATGTATATACAAACTAAAAATAAACCACGGACCGAAGTCCGGGCAAAATGTACAACACGACTCTCAACGTGTAGAAGGGTGTGTGCAAAGATGAAGAGAAAAACTTTAAAGTATGAAAGAAGGCTTACAGTGGGCTGCCAAAGAAGACTTCAATATCTTTAAAGTGGGTTTTATAGGTACAAAATAAGCTATATGTGAGCTCACGAGTGTTTGAAAGGGGAAAGTACACTTCTTGGGATGATTACAGAGCAAATTGGGCAGGGCTTCCTCGCCGTTTTCTCTTACAAAATGGCCACCCTAAGCCCTCTATTTATAGAGGGTGGAGCCGCAGGTGTATCTGTAGCTGAGCCGCAGGTGTATCTGTAGCTGAGCTGCAGGTGTGCCAGAGGCAACCCGGGTGCGCCTGGGTTTTTTGGCTCGGGTCATCTCGAAGTACGTGCACTCAGGCACTGTAATGTCCACTCGAACTTTTAGAAGTGCAATCCGGGCATCCGTTTGAGGTATACAGGACCTATTTCAGACCGCCGTTGTCGAGAGTTGTACGATGGCATGGGATTAGAGTTTGTGCAAAGTCATTGAAGATGGGACGGTGCCCTCCGGTCTTCAAGCTTCAACTTTCATCCGTTACCCTACACAATAGTCATTCGGGATTGATTAGTCTTGTGGGACATTGTTACGTAGATATGTTGAGGCGACGTGGCGTGACATCGTGTTGGTCAGATGACGATGTTGCCCCTCACCGGTGTTATCGCCGAATTGGGCTGATAAAGCAGACGTTGCTCAGCTTCGCTGAGATTGGACTGCTGCAATTTATTGAAGGTCGTCATTGTCATCCTTGAGGTGTGTCTGTCTTCCCGATGTTATCGTCGGGCTGGTACAGTGGATCTCGTTGTGAGCGCCGAGATTGAAGTTGGTTGCATTTGTAAGAACCATTTCCGGGGTTATCGCCGAAATTGCATTCCTTGGGGTTATCACCAAGGTTAGTGGCTATTCCCATGGTTGGGACTGAGACTGGATACCTCGGGGTTATCTCCGAGATTAATCGGTCTTCTCCAGTGTGTGTTCCGGTATTGTATCTGCATACCTCGGGGTTATCTCCGAGATTAGAATTGTTACACCCAGATTGCGATGTGGGGTTGATGCTGAACTTCCGATAGTATCCGGCATGGATATGGATCATCTTTCAGGGTTCCCTCTTAAAAGACGAATCTGATCTCCTATAATGTTAGTGACAGGTGTACAGAAAATTTCGAGTGTCTACATCATCTATGCACTACGGGCCAAAGATGACTTTTATCACATCGTTTGTAACATTACGGTCATGATTATACCGAATTATCCCTGGTCATAATCATACCAAGTCCATCTATGCACTACTGGCCATAGATGACTTTCAACACAATATAAGCATGAGAATGATGACAATGATATAAAGAATCGATCACATGAGATAAATGATAAATTTTTAAAGACTTTAACAATTTAATTTATCCATAATTCAATAATATCCAAATTACCAATATGATACTACTTTGTAGAGTAAAATTTAAGAATAATATTATATCAAAAATGATTTGAACAGAAAATAATATTTCAACGAATATTCAACGAAGATAATAACATTATTCATTATATAATAACATTAAATTTATTTACTAATATTATTAATCATTAAATAATATTTTAAATCAATGATTTCATACACCTACATCCAAATGTTATAAATCATTTAATAATCTCATAATCTAATTTTATTACAATAATATTTTAATCATTTTCTAAACTTATAAATAATTTATTTTAATTGTTTACACTTTACAAATTAATGTATTTAATCATCCTAAAATACCAAATCCATAAGATTTCATCACCAATAACAAAAACTCTCATAAAAAATCTGCATATACCTTATAAAGGATTCTCAAGCCATAAAATCCTATTTTCTAATTATTTTTTACTTCACATAACATATTTAATTCATTTATTCATAACTAGTCTATTTTCATGAAAATATCAAATCAGTCCTACAAAATTTTCTTTTCTGGAATTTAGCATAATATAATCTCATATTGAATATATATTTTTCTCAGAATTTTTAAAATTTATTTACTATTTTTCATATGGCCAAAACTGCCGAATATTTAGACATTTATCATAAACTGTACTTTTGTCTAAAAATTTCAAAATTTACTGAGTATACTGCTATTATATACATGTACTCCCAATAAAAATTTCACCAATTTTGGAGTTAACCACAAGAAGTTATAAGAGTTTAATTTTAAAATAGTATTTTTCCATAAAATTAATAACTCCTAATCTATACATCTAAAAATCGCTATTTTTGGACACAATCTAGAAAACTCATCAAATTATCATTTCAAATTTTCTAGAATTTTTGAGGGTCAAAAAAATTACGAAACTGAAAAACATAATAACTCGTACAATCCCTTACCTCAAAAGAGCAGTATTTCTGACTGGAATATCAGATGTAATGTTGAAGGAAACTTGCACTGAATAGCAACTCTAAAAGTATCTAAATACTCGCAAAAATACGTTCGATAATATAGAGAGAGAAAACTTATGTTTCTGGTTTGATTTTCAATTCTAACTAAACACCCTATTTATAGGAAAATGCTAGAATGTCAAAGGAGACTAAATAATAAAATAATTTTATTTTTTATTTCTTTTCACCTACGCCACCAGCCATTCAAGACCAGCCATCACACTTGAAAAATTTTCTACCACATGTTTTCCACCAAAAATAAAAGTGGGTCCCACCCATAATTTTTAATAAAATATTTAATTTTCAAAACTTCAATAATTCATAATAAATAGTCCGTTTATCAAAAAAATACGAATTTTATGTCCATTCCATACGAAATTGAATTCTCTATAACTTTGTAGCTTTAAGTTTTTCTAAATTCCAAATAGAAAATATTCGAAATCCACATACGGACGATTTTCAACACCTCTTAAAATTCATAACAAACCATACGTTAATTTTTAACGGTTCAAAATTTGTGGACATATATTTAACTTATATATGTATAACATATCTAAAAATCACAACGATCCAAAGGTCGGATCAAAATTATAACTCACGCAATAGAGCGTAAGAACACCGATTTAATTTTTTTAATACCTCCAATCCGACAAAATACTGATAAAACACCTCAACATTAATTCCTTAATTTATAACCACATAAAATAAATATTTTCCTATCCATCATTTATGTCCACATAAAATAAATATTTCTTTATCATATAAATCAATAAATAATTATTCACAAATAATATTACAGAATCACAATAATGACAAACAGGCCGTTCCTAGGAAAGAGGGGGCTTTTCGATAAGAATTTCTCCTTACTGGTGCGCAATTAGGTGACCAAACCTCTCCTTGACAGAACTTTCTAGACATTGCCAATAATGATATATAATAATATTATTCAAATAATATGAATTATTGATCTGATAATGGAAAATACTGTGTCGTGATAATTATTGAAATAATATAAAATATCAACGCAACAATTATTGAATCAATAAAATAAAATATTAAACAGTAATTACTGTAATAATTATTGAGTAGTTCCTTCTTACGTAAGAATCAATAATTTAAAAATACTGTACAATACCGTGTGCTACTGTACAACAACGCGTATTACTGTATTTTAACCACCAGATATTCTAACAGTGTTAACGATAACAAATACGCCGTCGTACAGTTATTCTGTTATGGGGCCCATAAATGGTTGCGCCGTCGTACGAATATTCCCCGATAACAAGAATATTCCACGACTAAACGAATATTCTCCGACAACAATGAGTATTTTATAACCACTTGCGTATTTTGAAAATTTTATAAATATCACCCTTAACTTTAAACTTTTATCAATTTAACTATTTAATAAATAGAAAAATTGAATACTTTTATTTCATAAAATTAGGGGTCTTATAATCTCCCCTCCTTATTAAATTTCATCCCCGAAATTTACGTACCTGGTATTTCAAAGAGTTAAAAATACCTTACTTTCATTTTAGATTCCATCTTCCATGTCCTCATGATTTCTCCATTGCTCATCTTCTGTATTTTAGATATCATTCTAGAATACAGCTTCAAAATAAGGGTTAATTGACATATCACAATTTGTCAATTTATCAAGTAAGAAATTTTAGCTAAGGTAGGACAACACTAGCGAAGTTTATTACTCTTCTCTCCCTTCCTAGCTCTAATCCCGGATCTCTGCTAGAGATCATATCTCTAATCTCTGATACCAACTGTGACGCCCCCAAAACAGGTCCAATCCATCCAACCAATTCTGAGTCGCCAAATACATGGTACAGAAAATAACTACAACTTTATTACTACAATTATCGTGCAAAATACGACAACACATATACTATGAGTTTTAATACCAAATGTGACTCATGTCCCAACCATGGACAGCACCTCACATTGATACATTACATAAAGGCACAGTCTGTAAGACCCTGAATTTTATGAAATGAAAGTATTTAATTTTCCTATAATTATTATTTTATTTCGTAAGTGGTTAAATTGATAAAAGGTTAAAGTTAATGGTGATATGTGAAAATTTTTGCAAAGTATGCAAGTTGTTATAAAATATTCGTTTGGTCGGAAAATATTCTTTTTATCGAGGAATATTCGTACGGCGACACAATCATTGGTGGACCCCGCAACGAAAGTATTGTCGTAGTTAGAAAACAACAGAATTATCTTTTTATAAAAATAACGGCGAAAGTGTTATCGTTAAAATAGTTGAACTACCCGGTAGTAAAAGTACAGTAATACGCGTGGTTTCATAGTAGCACACGGTATTGATTATTGATGCTTACGTAAGAAGTCACTCAGTTATACTCAATTATTGCTACAGTAATTGCTGCATCATATCTCTCATATTATTGATTTAATTATTGTCACAGTATCATCTATATAATGTTATATTATTAAATCAATAATTCAGACGACAAAGTTATTCATATTATTATTTGCAATATTGACAATGTCTAGAAGTTCTGTCAAGGAGAGGTTAGATAATCTAATTGTGCGCCAATAGGGAGAAATCCTTATCGGAAAGCCCCCTCTTTCCTAGGAATGACTTGGTTGTTAAATATTGTGAATTATAATATTAATGATGAATAAGTTCGTGTTAATTAAAGATGAAATTGATGCTTCCATTGTGTGGGAATTATTAGTGTTAATGGAAATCGACATTTATTTCGATAATAATTGATGTCTGGAGGTTATATTGACCAATCGGGTAATTAACCGGATAAATGAGCAATTAATTGCTATTAATTCACATGCTTATAACTATATGTTCACATGTGTGTACTATTGATTCACATGATTTACTATTAGGGAAGTTGGTGCAAGATTGATAATACTTGCATGACTAAATTAGAAATGGAGGTATAGTTGAAGGTACTATACCGTAATTCGTATTTTCACATTATTATAACTATTGATTCACATGATTGAACTATTGATTCACATTATTTACTATTAGGGGAGGTGGTGCAAGTTTAATAATACTTGCAGGACTAAATTAAAAAATAAAGAAAAAGATTAAGGTATTATACTGTAATATTTTGAGTCTCAAAACATGTATTTATCGAAACTATATTTTCCTATAAATAGAAGCTCATTCTTCCTTCATTTCTCACCAATTCACTAAAGCTATAGAGCATTTATTATAGAGAGAAATTATAGAGAAAAAGAAGAAGAGAAGTCTGCTACCTCACTATTCCAGTATCCAATTTCTTCTAAGTAAGGGATATTATTATTATGGTAAGGGGTATTATTCTTTCGTATTCATGAAGAGAGTTTCTGTTATTCCATTCTTTATTATTATGTTGGAATAACCTGTCTATGCGAAGTACCGCATACATGGTGAAATTCTTCTGTTATTCCATTCTTTATTATTCTGTTCGAATATCCTGTATGTGCGGATTACGCTTGACCTGGTTCTATTCGTTATTATTCTGTTGGAATATTCTATCTGTGCGTATTACGCATGACATGGTTCCATTATTTATTATTCTGTTGGAATAACATGTCTGTGCGGTCTATCGCATGCCTGGTGAATTATTCTGTTATTCCATTCTTTATTATTCTGTTGGAATAACCTGTCTATGTGGATTACCGCATGCATGGTGAATGATCCATTCGTATTCATTCTTTATTAAATTATAGAAATGATTTGTCTACGTGGATTACCGCATGGCGGATAAAAATCTATTTACAGTTTCATATATTCTATTATACTCGTATGAGATATCATTTCTTTTGTACTCGTCATGGAATATCATTTTCTTTTGTATTTTTTTTACGAGTTACTATTCACGGGTTACTATTCACCCAGTTACTATTCATTCTAGTATTATTCACTCGAATATTCGCGGCACTTTTCGTGTCGGAGTACTATTCACCTAGTTACTATTTACGGGTTACTATTCACCCAAATTATTATTCACCCAAATATTATTCATTCGGGTATTTGGGATACTTTTCATGTCGGGATACTATTCACGAGGTACTATTCCCGAAGTACAATTCATGGGGTACTATTCACGGGGTACTATTTACCCGAAAAATATTTTTTTTTCTATCCAAATTATTTTTGGTACATGAATGTTATTCTTGAATTTTACTCCACAAAGCAGTATCATGTTGACAATTTGGACGTTATTGATTTCTAGATAAATTAAATTATAAATCTGTAAAACTTATCTTTGAACTTGTTTTATTGAATTCTTATATCATTGTCATCATCCTCATGCTTATATTGTGATGAAAGTCATCTTTGGTTTACGTACAGAGATGGACTTGGTATGATTATGACCAGAAATTATTCGGTATAATCATTACCATAATGTGACGAATGATGTGATGAAAGTCTTCATTGGCCTGTAGTTCATTGATGGACAATTGTTGGAATGATTATGACTAGGGATTATTCGGTATAATCATGACCATTGATGATTACATGAATATCATTGGCCGTAGTGCAGGGATGATTTGATTTTATTTATTAAGCTGAGTCTCAGCGATAAAGTTGATGAAAAACTTTTTAAATCATAGAAGATAGTAGATTTTATGCTCTACTTGACTCTTCTAATGGATTGCTTATTTTCGCTGCAGTTGTTGATCTAAAACTTGTTGTCTATTGTATTCTATCAGTTGTTATACTGTTGAAGGCTAAGGATAATTTATTCTGCATTATCTTAGTCATAACATTTCTTACTGGGCTAGTTGAGCTCACCCTTTCTTTCATTGTTCTCTTCAGGAAATGAGAATATAGCTGGGACGAGTCGGGGAATGGAGTGATGGTCCAGGATAAATGGCTTTAGTAGTCCTTACTATTCTACGGAATAATGTGATAATAATTGTAATGAGGACACCATTGAGTGTGGATATTATCTAGATGACAATATTCTTGTTTAAACTCTCAGCTATGTTTTGTCGTATTTTACACGACTGTTGTATAATTAAGTTGTATTTAAATTTATGTACCATGTATCTGGCGACCCAAGATGGGTGATGTATACCTGTTTTGGGGGCATCACAGTTGGTATCAAAGCTTAGGGATATGATCCCTGGCTGAGATGTGACACAAGAACTAGGAGGGGAGAGACGGAGAATTCCTTCGCTAGTATGACCTACCTAAGTTTATTTAGTATTTAATGGGTCAGTTAGAGTATAGGGATAATATGTGATATGTCAATTAACCCTTGTTTTGGGACAGTGTTTAAAAATGGCATCTGAAAATGTTGAGATCAGCAATGAAGCACATGAGACCGTTGAGTCACCAACGATCAATACCCAGGATAATGTGTAATAGGAAGACAATAATCCTCAGGTAAATAACAATACCGATCAGATGATGAACGATGGGATGTTCAGTGGCTTTATGCAATTCATGCAACATCAGGCGAGAGAGACTCTTGTTCAAAATGCAGGTGGAATCAATGGCAACCCACGGTCACTGCTAAGCAGTTCAAGGAGCTGGGACCACCGGAGTTTTTGGGAGAGCCAAAACCACTTAAGGCGAAGACGTGGTTAAAGCAGATCACCAAGATAATTGATATCTTGGGATGCTCCGAGGAGCGAAAGGTTCCCTTTGCCACCTTTATGTTGCGAGGAGAGGCGGATTACTAGTGAAAATCAGTAAAACGTACCCAGCCTGCCGCACTGAAGATGTCTTGGGAGAAGTTCCAAGAATTTTTCAACGACAAGTACTTTTCCAAAAGTATTCGTCACATGAAGGAGGTGGAGTTCATCAAGCTGGAACAAAATAATATGACCGTGTCGCAATACGAGGCTAAATTTGCGGAGTTATCCCGGTTTGCATCCCATTTGGTCGATAATGAGGAGCGAATGACGCGAATGTTTCTAAGATGTTTGAAACCTGATATACGTCAATACCTCATTTCTCACAAACTTTGTTTATATTCAAATGTTGTGAATAGGGCGCAGTTATTGGAGCACGATAATGAGTCAGCACAACCAAAAGGTAACGACCAACACCACGATAATAATCGTACCGGTGGCAACGGCCATCGGAACGATGATAACCATCGTGGGGGAAATTATCATGCCAAGAATGGTAACCACTTTGGTGGTAATCATGGCCAATATAATAGAAGTGGAAATTTCAAGAAGAGAATGTTCAACAACGATGGAAAGATAGCAGCACCAACACCCGTTTTCAAGGAAAGAGAACGACCGCCAGTTAGATGCTATAAATGCGGAAAGGAGGGACACATAAGTCCAAACTGTTCACAGCCTTCCAAGGTATGTTTTAGTTGTGGAAAAGACAGTCACATAGCTCAATTTTATCCTGTAGCGAAATCAAGTCCAGCTGGGACGGTGGCACCAAAGGCGGATATGGACAAAATAAAGTCGGTGATTTTAGGAAGAGCGTTTTTTGTGACTTCTCAAAAAGCGAGTGACCCGAACGAAGTTAGCACGGGTTAGTTAATTATAAATTCTTGCAAAGTCTATACCTTATTAGATATCGGTTTTACCCATTCTTTTATCTCTCTTACTTGCGCTCAACGTTTAAATTTGACTCTGGAGAGATTAGACTTTGACTTATCGGTTGAAACTCCATTAGGAGAAACCTTCATTACATGTTCTATCCAAGTCTTGGATGAGAGTCACAGTTTTGAATGGCATTTCTATTGTTAATAAATTTCTTGACGTATTCTTGAAGACTTCTTAGCCTACCCCTAGAGCGTAAAATCGAATTTTGTATTGAACCCAGTACAAAACCCATTTCTAAAACCCTTAAATATTTCTTCAACCAAAACAAACGTAACATGTGCCAAAGACGTTGGCTCAAGCTGTTGAAGATTACGATCGTACCATTTAATACCATCGTGGAAAAGCGAACGTAGTAACTGACGCGTTGAGTAGAAGATCGTATGTATTTACGACTGCGATGTTGTTAACATAAAAATCCATTTCGTATAACTTACAAATGATGAAGATAGAGTTAAAGACTCTAAGGACCCACGTGAAGATAACGAATATACGAGTAGAATCGACTTTAATCGATAAAGTTAAAGCCGCTCAAGCTACACACCCGAATCTGATGAATGTGAAGAAGAAGGTTCAAGAGGGCGTTACTCTAGAAGCAAGAATAGACGAAGAGAGGAAATCTCAACCCTCGATTTAATTGGCCCATTTGAAATCCTCGATTGAGTAGGAACTGTGGCCTATAGACTCGTTTTACCGCCAAGTATGTCGCGTTTTCATAACATTTTTTTTCTACGTATCGATGTTACGTAAATATGTGGATGACCCGAACCACATTATTGAATTAGAACTAGACGAGATAGCAGAAGATTTAACGTATGAGGAGATACGCGTTAAAATCTTGGATAAGAAGGATCATATTTTACACTCAAAGGTTATACCTCAAGAGTTAGAAACTGAAATGAAGTCAAGGTATCCTCACCTCTTCGGCATACCAGGTACATAGATAAATTTTGAGGGCAAAATTTTATAAGGAAGGGAGATTGTAAGACCCCGAATTTTATGAAATGAAAGTATTCAATTTTCTTATAATTATTATTTTATTTCGTAAGTGGTTAAATTAATAAAAGGTTAAAGTAAAGGGTGATATGTGAAAATTTTTACAAAGTATGCAAGTTGTTATAAAATATTCGTTTGGTCGGAGAATATTCTTTTTGTCGGGGAATATCCGTACGATGGCACAATCATTGGTGGACCCCACAACGGAAGTATTGTCGTAGTTAGAAAACGACAGAATTATCTTTTTATAAAAATAACGGCGAAAGTGTTACCGTTAAAACTGTTGAACTACCCGGTAGTAAAAGTACAGTAATACGTGTGGTTGCATAGTAGCACACAGTATTGATTATTGATGCTTAAGTAAGAAGTCACTCAGTTATACTCAATTATTGCTACAGTAATTGTTGCATCATATCTCTCATATTATTGATTTAATTATTGTCACAGTATCATCTATATAATATGTTATATTATTAAATCAATAATTGAGATGACAAAGTTATTCATATTATTATTTGCAATATTGATAATGTCTAGAAGTTCTGTCAAGGAGAGGTTAGATAATCTAATTACGCGCCAATAGGGAGAAATCCTTATCGAAAAGCCCTCACTTTCACTACAAAAAAAATAGGTCATTGCCGACGGGCTATGCCGTCGCCAATGACCCTATTGCCGCCGCCAATGACCCTATCCCTGGGAACGACCTGGTTGTTAAATATTATAAATTATAATATTAATGATGAATAAGTTTGTGTTAATTAAAGATGAAATTGATGGTTCCATTGTGTGTGAATTATTAGTGTTAATGGAAATCGATATTTATTTCGATAATAATTGATGTCTGGAGGTTATATTGACAAATCGGGTAATTAACCGGATAAATGAGCATTTAATTGCTATTAATTCACATGCTTATAACTATGTGTTCACATGTGTGTACTATTGATTCACATGATTTACTATTAAGGGAGTTGGTGCAAGATTGATAATACTTGCATGACTAAATTAGAAATGGAGGTATAGTTGAAGGTACTATACCGTAATTCGTATTTTCACATGATTATAACTATTGATTCACATGATTGAACTATTGATTCACATTATTTACTATTAGGGGAGGTGGTGCAAGTTTAATAATACTTGCAGGACTAAATTAAAAAATAAAGAAAAAGATGAAGGTATTATACTGTAATATTTTGAGCCTCAAAACGTGCATTTATCGAAACTATATTTTCCTATAAATAGAAGCTCATTCTTCCTTCATTTCTCACCAATTCACTAAAGCTATAGAGCATTTATTATAGAGAGAAATTATAGAGAAAAAGAAGAAGAGAAGTCTGCTACCTCACTATTCCAGTATCCAATTTCTTCTAAGTAAGGGATATTATTATTATGGCAAGGGGTATTATTCTTTCGTATTCATGAAGAGAGCTTCTGTTATTCCATTCTTTATTATTATGTTGGAATAACATGTCTATGCGAAGTACCGCATACATGGTGAAATTCTTCTGTTATTCCATTCTTTATTATCCTGTTCGAATATTCTGTCTGTGCGGATTACGCTTGACCTGGTTCTATTCTTTATTATTCTGTTGGAATATTCTATCTGTGCGTATTACGCATGACATGGTTCCATTATTTATTATTTTGTTGGAATAACCTGTCTGTGCGGTCTATCGCATGCCTGGTGAATTATTCTATTATTCCATTCTTTATTATTCTGTTGGAATAACCTGTCTATGTGGATTATCGCATGCATGATGAATGATCCTTTCGTATTCATTCTTTATTAAATTATGGAAATGATCTGTCTACGTGGATTACCGCATGACGGATAAAAATCCATTTACAGTTTCATATATTCTATTATACTCGTATGAGATATCATTTCTTTTGTACTCGGCATGGAATATCATTTTCTTTTGTATTTTTTTTACGAGTTACTATTCACGGGTTACTATTCACCCAGTTACTATTCATTCTAGTATTATTCACTCGTATATTCGCGGCACTTTTCGTGTCGGAGTACTATTCACCCAGTTACTATTTACGGGTTACTATTTACCCAAATTACTATTCACCCAAATATTATTCATTCGGGTATTTGGGATACTTTTCATGTCGGAGTACTATTCACGGGGTACTATTCTCGAAGTATTATTCATGGGATACTATTCACGGGGTACTATTTACCCGAAAAATATATTTCTTTTCTGTCCAAATTACTTTTGGTACATGAATATTATTCTTGAATTTTACTCCACAAAGCAGTATCATGTTGACAATTTGGACGTTATTGATTTCTGGATAAATTAAATTATAAATCTTTAAAATTTATCCTTGAACTTGTTTTATTGAATTCTTATATCATTGTCATCATCCTCATGCTTATATTATGATAAAAGTTATCTTTGGCTTACGTGCAGAGATGGACTTGGTATGATTATGACTAGGGATTATTCGGCATAATCATGACCGTAATGTGACGAATGATGTGACGAAAGTCCTCATTGGCATGTAGTTCATTGATGGACAGTTATTGGTATGATTATGACCAAGGATGATTCGGTATAATCATGACCATTGATGATTACATGAATGTCCTTGGCCGTGGTGTAGGGATGATTTGATTTTATTTATTAAGCTGAGTCTCAGCGATAAAGTTGATGAAAAACTTTTTAAATCATAAAAGATAATAGATTTTATGCTCTATTAGACTCTTCTAATGGATTGCTTATTTTCGCTGTAGTTGTTGATCTAGAACATGTTGTCTATTGTATTCTATCAGTGGTTATACTGTTGAAGGCTAAGGATAATTTATTCTGCATTATCTTAGTCATAATATTTCTTACTGGCTAGTTGAGCTCACCCTTTCTTTCATTGTTCTCTTCAGAAAATGAGAATATAGCTGGGACGAGTCGGGGAATGGAATGATGGTCCAAGATAAATGGCTTTAGTAGTCCTCACTATTCTACGAAATAATGTGATAATAATTGTAATGAGGACACCATTGAGTGTGGATATTGTCTAGATGATAATATTCTTGTTTAAACTCTCAGCTATATTTTGACGTATTTTACACGACTGTTGTATAATTAAGTTGTATTTAAATTTTTGTACCATGTATCTGGCGACCCAAGATGGGTGATGTATACCTGTTTCGGGGGCATCACACAGTCAATAACTGTTTTAGAAATTAAAATCTTCAAAAAATACTCAAGAAAACCTTTGTACATGGGAGGCCATGCGTCTGGGTTATGATAGATATCATATGCCCACAGAATTATCCTTGGTTGACCCAATAGACCCCAACAAACGAGAAGATTACTATCATATTCTCTCCAATGGTGAGTCTTCTCTTGACATATAACTATCTCCACTGTCTGCAATTGAAAATTATATTTCAACCAAACTCCAAGATTATATAGGTAGTGCTCGTAGATATACTCAGCAAGTGGATGTACACAACCCTGTCTTATGATAACACGAGGTTGTATGTCATTAGACATCTTGTATGATAGTGACAAAACACCCTTCCAACGTTGGGTTTGCCTCACCCTATTTGATTCACCAAATATAACTACTAAATGATGTATAAAATACAACACACTTTTCTATACTGTTTAGGGAGAACATCCACAGCTAGAGACCACCGTTCTATTTTTTTGTTACCCCCGCTCGACCCAGCTACACTCTTATTACCTGAAAGGAATTGTGAAGCAAAAGGGTGAGCACAAATAGCCCAGTAAAGAATATCATGAATAAAGATAATATCACCCTTAACTTTAAACTTTTGTCAATTTAACTATCCTTAACAATGAGTATTTTATAACCACTTACGTATTTTGAAAATTTTATATTTAAACTTTTATCAATTTAACTATTTACTAAATAGAAAAATTGAATATTTTTATTTCATAAAATTCGGGGTCTTACATATATATATGGGGTAATAATTCATAACATATATTTGCTATGGATCTTTATAAATATATACTATCTATATCATTGAAAATAAGAAATAATTATCATGATTAGATCCGCTACTATTAGTAGCGAATGGTTAAAAAAACTCATACCATCCGCTACTAATAGTAGTAGACGCTAATCAAAATAAGGGTTTGACTTTAATAACTATAATTTCAATTAATTAACTAGGGTTTAGGATTTTTAAATCATGATTTAGGATTTATTAACTCATTTTTTAATTAGATTTAGGGTTTATTAGTTTAAAAAAAGAGTTAATAAGCCGATTTATAAATAGTAAACCCTGTTAATAAACTATTAACCATAGTTAATAAATCATAAATTATAGTTAATTAACCATCCGCTACTTTTAGTAGCGTACGTCGATTTTCAATTTCTAATTATGGACATTTCGTCTTGTTTTCAATGGTATAAATAATGTATGCCCTATAAAAATTCATAACAAATATATGTTATGAATTATTATCCATATATATATATATATATATATATATATATATATATATATATATATAGTTTGTAAGTGTAGTGAATAATATTACTTGATATTAGAATATCAAATTCGATAATAAATGAGAAAGGGAAATGGACAACAAATCTAAATTAAGAAAAAAAAAGGTTAATGCTACCCGTTTTGACAAGATAAATTTTTCTTAAAATTTTGAACCCCTACAGTCGTGGCATACAAGGAAGGATCTCTTATCACTTTTCTCATGCTTGATAATTCTATGTTAATATCACTATAAAACTTTTAATATTAAATTTATTATTGAAAATGAATAATTTAAATAAATTCAAATAATAATGTCTCTTATGCAAAACTTGAGATTCTTTAAATAAACAAAAAAGACTAAAAAAGAAAACATTTATAAAGTTGGAGTCTCATTTTTTTTTGCCTTGGCAAAAGAAAAAATCATTAACCTGAAAAATATATATATAAAAAATTGATCAAATGAGATAAAGTGTATATGAACTGGTCAAATTTTGAGTATTTTGATAATTATTTAAATGTTTAATGATTTTTTTATCATTAAATCTTAAATATTTTAATATCAAATGTAAAATCTTAAAAATATATTACAAGAATTCGTTTCCCCTCAAAATTTCACCTCTATTTACCTTCCTCCCCAAGTTTAAAGAGCATGAAGAATTTGGTCATGCTCATCAGTACACTTAACATGTAGGTTACTCATAATTGTGCATCCCATGCATCCCCGTGATTTTAGTACAAAATTTTTGGTGTTATATATATATATATATATATATATATATATATATATATATATATATATATAGAGAGAGAGAGAGAGAGAGAGCTTCCTATGCGGGTGGTTCACATTTAACGACAAACAAAAACTTCGCTAAATCTGTCGCTATAGGGTATGAAATGTCGTCATAGCCCAGAACTGTCACTATAGCCCGGTTCAGATCTTATGATAACGGATTTAGCGATGATTTTGTTTCTCGCTAAAGTTGGTCCGCATGCTGACCACACGCATAAAAAGCGACATATATATATATATATAAAGTCGATATTAACAGAATAAAAAGTATTTGGAACAATAATAATTTGTATTAAAATAATAACATAAATTAATAAAGGTATACTTGTCTAAAATAAAATATTTACTCTGTTCATATACTTTTTGTCCTGTTTATATATACAAGTGTGTGTGTGTGTGTGTGTATATATATATATATATATATATATATATATATATATATATATATATATAGTGTTTATACGTACGTTTAATCTCTCTAAGGGGCTGTTTGTTTAGAACTTAATGGGTCTGAATGGCTGAATCGGTAAGTGGCTGAATCATTAAGTGCGTTTATTTTGAAAAAAAATCGTCTAAATTTCTGAATCGGTCAGATGCGTTGGCTGAATGATTAAGTCTGAATTTTTGGTCTGAATGGCTGAATGGTTGGCTGAATGAAGTAAAAAAAATTAAAAATAATAATAAAAATAATAAAAAAATATTAACTATTATATTATGTAATATTAAATAAATTTACAACAACTTTGAATTTTTTCAGAGGGGTAAAATATTAAAAATATGTCATTCAGATCTTTAAGATATGTCAGTTATCAAACAGTTTTTTTCATTCAGATTCAGCTCATTCAGATTCAGATTCAAATTCAGATTCAGATTCATTTAATTTTTATCAAACACCCCGTAAGTATGCCCTTTATTCAGTCAAAATTAAGTACCTTATGGTTTAAGATATACTATTATAAAGACGGTTTCTTGAATGGTGGTTGGTTGATTCCTGGCCTTTGTAAGGTCATGTGTATTCTGACTAACTCTAATCTTATTTTTAATGGTAGGTAATCTACTTTTTCAACCAAATCTTCAGCTATCAATTTCATACGCAACACTAAAGCTCACTTAATTAAACAACTATAAGTAGGTAATTTTATAATTAAGCCATTAAATCACCCAATTAATTATCTTTAAATTTGCTTACCCTTTTTCCATCAGCAAAACATATATAGGACCTGGTCACACTCCCAGCTGACAATATTGGGTAATCTTTTTTATTTTTTATATTTCAAAATTAATTAGAAATCTCAGTTTTCTTTTATTTTTGTTTTCCCCTTTTTATTTCTTGTTTATGATCTCGTCTTTATCAATAAATTCTCAAATTTTAATTGGCAGATGGTGGATAATTTAATAAATAAGCCATGGCCCAGAATAATTCAGATAATTAATTTTTGGTTCATATTTATTATCCCATCTGTCATATTTAAAGTCACCCAAATTACATCTAGATATTCTTTTTGGGTGTTTTTTTTTCTCAAGGCCTCTCTTTTTGTTTTTCCTTATTCCTTTTTTAAGAAGTCCTCAAGACCTATGTTATTTAGAAAAATTAAAACTTTTCCTTAAGATCTCATCAATCAAAATATAATCAGCAATTATGTTTGAAATTATACTTTGTCCATATATTGTTTTACTTCCAAATATTATCGACAATTTTGCTTGAAATTGTACTTTGTGCATATACTATTATACTGATAATTACATTTTTACAATTGTATATAAATAAATTTTTTTTTTTTTTTGAATATTTTCATGAAAGAGTACTTTTGAGCCCCCACTTCTTTAATTTTTAGCACAAAATTCAAAAAAAAAATTAAAATTTCTACAATACAAGAATGTAGTTGAAATTTTACAGCAAGACATATATCTAGTATTAAAAATTAGGGAAGTTCCTCTAGTGGCTAACCCAAAGGCATATCGACTCTCCTTAAAAGGAGAGTTCATTTTTACAATTAAGATATTAAGAGATTGAACTTTTAATATAATAAAAAATGAAGATTAATTAACAATTATTTCACTATAATGGAACTTGTTGATATGACGATAATATCAAACTGGTTTCTCTCTCTCTCTCTCTCTCTCTCTCTCTCTCTCTCTCTCTCTCTATATATATATATATATATATATATATATATATACGGTCTGGATCTTAAGCACACCTCTTATCTAGCTCACCTTGTTCACCTCCCTTTAGCGACGGACCGGACGACAATTCGATCCGTCGCTATATATAAAACCGTCGTCTTAGTTTTTAGCGACGGACAACATATAGCGACGGACAACACATAGCGACGGACCGAATATATAGCGACGGACCGAATCGTCGTCCGGTCCGTCGCTAAAGGGGGGTGAGCAAGGTGAGCTAGATATGGGGTGAGCTTAAGATCCAGACCGTATATATATATATATATATATATATATATATATATATATATATATATATATATAGTCCGGATCTTAAGCTCAACCCTTATCCAACTCACCCGAGCTCACCCTCCCTTTAGCGACGGACCCGGCGACGGTTCGGTCATACAACCGTCATCTATACTTTTAGCGACTGACAACATGTAGTGTCGCTAAAAGTATAGACGACGGTTGTATAATCGAACCGTCGCCGAGTCCGTCGCTAAAGGGGGGGTGAGCTCGGGTGAGTTGGATAAGGGGTGAGTTTAAGATCCGGACCATATATATATATATATATATGTATGTAAGACCCCGAATTTTATGAAATAAAAGTATTCAATTTTTCTTATAATTACTATTCAGTAAATGGTTAAATTGATAAAAGTTTAAAGTATTGGGTGAAATATGAATTTTTTTTCAAAATAAGCAAGTGGTTAAAAAATAATCATTGTTGTCGGGGAATATTCGTTTGGTCGTGGAATATTCTTTTTGTCGGAGAATATTCGTACGACGACGCAGCTATTGGTGGGCCCCACTTGTGGTTGGTGAAGAAATGTGCTGAATTATATTTCAAATGTGGTGGGTGGGAATAGTAGCAGGTAAAGCCATCAGGTTGCAGGTCAAACCTACCAAAATTTTCCTACAAATAGAGGGCTAAGTTAGAATTGAAAATCACACCAGAAACATAAGTTTTCTCTCTTTCTCTCTTTCTCTCTCTATATTATGAAGCATATTTTGTGAGTTTTTAGATACTTGGTGAGTTGCTATTCATCAGTGCAAGTTTCCTTCAGCATCATATCCGATATCCCGTCAGAAGTACTGCTCTTTTGAGGTAAGGGATATTAAGGGATTTTAAGGGTTGTTATGTTTTTCAGTTTCGTAATTTTTCTGAACTTCAAAACTTCTGGAAAAATTTAAAATGATATTTCGATGAGTTTTATTGATTGTGTCCAAAAATGGTAATTTTTAGATGTATAGATTGAGAGTTATGAATTTTATGAGAAAAGACTATTTTAAAAGTAACTGCTTATAATTTCTTGTGGTTAACTCCAAAATTGATGAAATTTTTATTGGGAGTACATGTATATGATAGAAGTATACTCTGTAAATTTCAGAATTTTTAGACAAAAGTACAATTTTTGATAAATGTCTAAATATTTGGCTATTTTGGCCATATGAAAAATAGTAAATGACTTTTAAAAATTCTGAGAAAAAATATATGTTCACTATGGGACTATATTATGCTAAATCCCAGAAAAGAAATATTTTTGGAACTGATTTGGTATTTTTCATGAAAATAGTCTAGTTATGAGTAAATGAATTAAATATGTTTTGTGAAGAAAGAAAATTGAAAAATAGGATTTTATGGCTTGAGAATCCTATATGAGGTATATGCAGATTTTTTATGAGGGTTTTGGTTATTGATGATGAAATTGTAAGAGTTGGCATTTTATGATGATTAAATGCATTAATTAGTAAAGTGTAAACAATTAAAATAAATTATTTATAAATTTAAGTAATGTTATTCTTTCAATATCATTATACCGAAATATTGGTATGGATTTTATTGTGGAATTTTTATCTTTTGTGTCGGGGTTACTATTCATGAGTTACTATTCACGATTTACTATTCATGAGTTACGAATATTACTCTTGAGATTAAAATTATATGTTGATCATATTATTTTTATCATCATATATAACATTTTTATAACCCTGATGTTGAAATTCTCTTTCACTGGAGTGTAAAGATGGGTAGATTATTGGTATGATCATGACTAGGGTTCTCTTTGGCCAGTAGTGCAAAGTTGAATTGTTGACTGGTATGATCATGACCATTGAATTTATAATTGAATATCTTTAGCTTAAGTGCAAAGGTGAAATGATCAACATGGTTATAATTATTGTTTATATAAATTCTTAAATGATTATATATTCTTTGAGGTATTAATATATTTGGCATGTAGTGCAAATATGAATTGTTGAAGAATATCTTTGACCTGTAGTGCAAAGATGAACTGTAGATGAATATCTTTGGCCTGTAGTGCAAAGATGGTCTGTTGATGAATATCTTTGGCCAGTAATGCAATGATGAACTGTTGATGAATATCTTTGGCCAGTAATGCAAAGATGAACTGTTGACGAATATCTTTGGCCTGTAGTGCAAAGATGACTTGTTGATGAATATCTTTGCCCCGTAGTGCAAAGATGAAGTTATTAGTATGATTATGAACAGGAACTGTGATTTGGTATAACCATGATGTTTGATGTTTCAGGTGATGAAAATTATCTTCGTCCTAGATGAGAAGAGGAATTTAGAACTACAGTTATGATTATGAGTTATTCATATGATTGTGGACCAGAATTGTTGATTGATGTTACAGGGATAAAACATTGTTGATGGATTTTTAACATGGAGAAGATAATAGACTTTATAGTCTATTTGACTCTTCTAATGGATTGCTCGTTCCTCTGCAACTATGGTTGAAATTTTTATCATTTACCATATGTTCTGAATCTCTGATTTATTATTGATGAAGGCTATTGATAATTTAATTATCTTTAGTCATGATATTCTTTACTGAGCTAGTTGTGCTCACCCTTTTGCTTCACAATTCCTTTCAGGTAATAAGAGTGTAGCTGGGTCGAGCGAGGGTAACGGGGAAATAGAACGGTGGTCTCTAGCTGTGGATGTTCTCCCGAAGCAGTATAGAAAAGTTCATTTAGTAGTTATATTTGGTGAATCCAATAGGGTAAGGTGTACCCAACGTTGGAAGGGTGTTTTGCCACTATCATACAAGATGTCTAATGACATACAACCTCGTATCATCATAAGACAGGGATGTGCTCATCCACTTGCTGAGTATATATACGAGTACTACCTATATAATCTTGGTGTTTGTTTGAAGTATAATTCTCAATTAGAGACAGTAGAGATAATGATATGTCAAGAGAAGACTCACCATTGGGAAGAATATGATAGTAATCTTTTCGTTTTTCTTTGGGGTCTATTGGGTCAACCAAGGATAATTCTGTGACCATATGATATCTATCATAACCTAGACGCGTGGCCTCCCATGTACGAAGGTTTCCCTGAGCACTTCCCAAAGATTCTAGTTTCTAAAACAGTTTTTGACTGTACCTTTATGTAAGGTACCTTTGTGAGGTGCTGATACATGATGGTGTCTAATGTCACATTTGGTATATATTTGTATCCAAACTCACAGCATATGTGTTGTTGTATTTTGCACGACAATTGATGTAATAAAGTTGTAGTTGTTTTCTGTACCATGTATTTGACGGCTCAGAATGGGTTGGATGGAATGGACCTATTTTGGGGACGTCACAATATATATATATATATATATATATATATATATATATATATATGCTCCGGATCTTAAGCTCACCCCTTATCTAACATACATTGTTCACCCCCTTTAGCGACAGACCGGGCTACGATTCAGTCCGTCGCTATATGTTCGATCTGTCGCTATATGTTGTCCGTCGCTAAAAGCTAAGACAACAGTTTTATATATAGCGACGGACCGAATCGTCGCCTGGTCCGTCGCTAAAGGGGAGTGAGCAATGTATGTTAGATAAGGGGTGAACTTAAGATTTAGACCATGTATATATATATGCAGTCGTTTCTAATGCATACCTCTTTATTTTGCATACCTTACTCATCACCTTTAGCGACGGACCGTAAAACAGATAAACAGTTTATATGTTATAGTGACGGTTTGATGCGTCACTAAAAACTAAGACGACAATTCTCTGATATACGCGAGGGACTGAACCGTCGCTAAAAGTGATGAGCAATGTATGTTAAATAAAGTGGCATGCACTTGATCCTCCCCGTATATATATATATATATATATATATATATATATATATATGTGTGTGTGTGTGTGTGTGTGTGTGTGTGTGTGTGTGTGTGTGAGTGTGTGTGTGTGTGTGTGACGCCCCCAAAATAGGTATACATCACATATTTTGAGTCGTCAAATACATGGTACAGAAACAAATACAACTTTATTACTACAATTGTCGTGCAAAATACGACAACACATAAATTGTGAGTTTAAATACAAATATTGTCTAATAGACAGTATTAAAACTCAAAAAGAGCCCTCATTACAATTATTGATACACTATTTTATAAAAATAGTGAGGACTGCTAAATTAACTTTCTAGAACCATCACTCCATACCCCGGCTAGTTCCTGCTATATTCTTACCTCCTGAGAAGAAAAATGAAACAAAAAAGAAAAGGGTGAGCTCAACTAGCCCAGTAAAGAATATTATGACTTAGATAATATACAACAAATTATTATTAGTCTTCAACAGAGAAAAATCTGATAGAATATAATAAACAACAAGTTTTAGATCAACAACTGCAGTGAAAATAATAATTCATTAGAAGAGTTAAGTAGAGAATGAAATCTACTGCTATCATCTATGAATTTAAAAGTTCATCATCAATATTTTATTCCTGTAACATCAATCAATATACATCTTGAATCAAATATTCATCTTTACACTACGGGCTAAAGATATTCATTTGTATCACCAGTTGGTCATGTTCATCTCAACACCTGTTCATCTTTGCACTACGGGCCAAAGATATTCATCAGGTAATCATTCATCTTTGCACTACAGGCCAAAGTTATTCATCAAGTATCACCATTAAGGACTGAGGATGATGAAAAATATTTTAGAGAACGAATCCAGTGAAACAGAAGGACAAATATTAGGGATTCGTATTTCGGTTTATCCAAATTCAATAATACTCCATAATAACCAATTATGAAGTAGAATTCAAAAAAAAAGATCAAAATATAGATACAATCAAAGATAGTAACCATAATAGACATCTTGGATAAAAAGAAAAAAATTTATTTTTTCAGTGAATAGTGTCATATACGTGAATAGTAACCTCGACACAAAAAATTTTAAATTTGATAAAAAGTTTAGACCAATATTTCGGCATAATGATATTGAAGAAAATAATATCATTTAAGAAGAAAATAACATCCCTTACCTACAAATAACAGTACTTCTGATCGAAATATCGGATATAAAGTCGAAGAAAACTTGAACTGAATAACAACTCTCAAAGTATCAAAATACTTACAAAAATACACTCGATCATATAGAGAGAAAAAAAACTTGTTTCTAGTGTGATTTTCAATTCTAACTTAAGCGCCTATTTATAGGAAAATGTTAGAACGCCAAAGGAGACTAAAATAATAAAGTATAATATATATTTCTTCCTTCCACGCCACCTACCAAGACCAGCCATCAAGCATGCCAAATCTGAAATTTTTTGGCAGCCCACATGTTTAAAACAAAAGTGGGTCCCACCAAATTTTAATAAAAATTATTTTATTTTTTGAAACTTCAGTAATTCATAATAAATAGCCCGTTTATTAGAAAAATACGAATTTTATGTCCATTCCACACGAAATCGAATTCTCTATAACTTTGTAGCTTTAAATTTTTCCAAATTCTAGACAGAAAATATCCGAAACTCACAAACGGATGATTATCAACACTTCTTAAAATTCATAACAAATCATGCGTTAATTTTTAACGGTTCAAAATTTGTGGACATATACTCAACTTATATATGTATAACATATCCAAAAATCACAACGATCCAACGGTCGGATTAAAATTATAACTCACAAAATAGAGTTTTAAGAACACTGATTTGATTTTTAATACCTCCATTCTGACAAAATACTGATAAAACCCCTCAACACTAATTCCTTCGTTTATAACCACAAAATAAATTCATCATTTATATCCACATCAAATAAATATTTTCTTATCATATAAATCAATAATTAATTATTCACAAATAATATTACAGAATCACAATTATGAAAAACAGACCGTTCTCAAGAAAGAGGGGGCTTTCCAATAAGGATTTCTGCTTACTGGCGCGCAATTAGATGACCAAATCTCTCCTTAGACAAAATTTTGTAAACATTACCAATAATGCTATCTAATAATATTATTCAAATAATATGAATTATTGATCTGATAATAGAAAATACTGTGTAGTGACAATTATTGAAACAATAATAATATAAAATATCAACGTAGCAATTATTGAATCAATAAAATAAAATATTAAACAGTAATTACTGTAACAATTATTGAGTAATGTCTTCTTACGTAAGAATCAATAATTGGTGTAATACTGTGTGCTACTGTGTTTTAGCCACCGAATATTCCAACAGTATTAACGGTAACAACTACGCCGTTATTTATAAACAACATATACTTGTCGTTTTCTTCATCCAATCGCTTTCCATTATGGGACCCACACAAGGCTGCGCCGTAGTACGAATATTCCCCGACAGCAAGAATATTCTACGACCAAACGAATATTCACCGACAAAAATGAATATTTTATAACCACTTGTTTATTTAAAATATTTGAGCATATTACCCATAACTAACCACATTAATCAAATCAACCCTTACTATTTCAAAATAATAAATAGAGGAAATTTAATTTCATTTAATAATAAGTTGGGGTCTTACAATATTTATATATTGGTTATTAGTTATAAACTATAATTAAGTTTATGCCAATTAAGAGACTATTTTTTATTTTTCTTCGATATGTCACTAATTATAGAAATTAAACCATAAAGTCAAACACCTGCACAAAACAAAATAAAGTTGCTTAAATTTACAAAAGATATGCATAATTTGTAGAGTATATATTACGTATATTAAAACAGTTATTTCGAATACACTTGGGGAAAAAAAGTGGTTACGAGTTTATACTTTTTTTGTCAATTCAGTTAATTTAGAATGACTACATAAAAATGCATCTCTATATATATTAAATTTTAAAAGGTCATATAAACAAACAAATAATCATCAATAAATTGACTGATTTTTTTTTCAAACTTGAGGTGATTAATTGAGATTATTTCTTATGAAGACTTTTCTCATGACATTAATTGATTGATATAAAATGAAATACTAATATTCTTTTTATTTTTCCTTTTCCCAATCATTCTATATAGACCTGACAAAATATGATTATGGGTTGGTTTTGGTTTTTAAAATATGGTTAACCAACCATTTAAGAACTAAAACCATATTAACTATTTTTAATATGGATAATGTGGGTTGGAACTATATGGTTATGGTTAAAAATCATATTAACCATATTAACCATTTTAAAATGTTTCATGTAAATATTTATTTGTATTAGTTGTTATAATATTATATATTTTTTATATTGTGATTGTATCATAAATAAATAACTAAAATATAATAGTATTTAATTATAATTTGTGCTTGAGATAATTTTATTATATAATCTATCATAAGTAAAGAGGAGTGAAAACAGTAACAAAATATTACTTTTTTTTTCGTGGGTGGGGTGGGTGAGGTAGGGGGTGGAGTGGGGTGGAGTGGGGTAGGGTGGGGTGGGGTAATATTATTTTTTTTACATAATTACATAATATTATTTTTTTTAGTGGGGGTGGGGTGGGGTGGGGTGGGGGTTGGGGAGTGGGTGGGGTGGCGTGGGGGTGGGGGAGGGGGTAAGGTGGATAAGGTGGGTGGGTGGATAGGGTAGGGTGAGTGGGTAAGGTTGTGACGCCCCCAAAATTAGGTATACATCACCCATCTTGGGTCGTCAGATACATAGTACAGAATACAAATACAACTGATTAATACATCTGTCGTGTACAACACGACAAAACATAAACTGTGAGTTTGAATACAAATATTATCTTCTAGAGAGTATTCATACTCAAAAAGAGTCCTCATTACATTTATTAACACACCATTACATAGAATAGTGAGGACTACTAACTAATACTATCATTCGGACCATCACTCCGTACCCCGACTTGTCCCAGCTACGTTCTCATTTCCTGAAGAGAACAGTGAAAGAAAGGGTGAGCTCAACTAGCCCAGTAAGAAATATTATGACTAAGATAATGCAGAATAAATTATCATTAGCCTTCAACAATGTTAAACTGATAAAATATAATAGACATCAAGTTTAACTGTAGCGGAACAAGCAATCCATTAAAAGAGTCAAGTAGAAAATAAACTCTACTATCTTTTATGATTTAAAAAGTTTTTCAACACTGTAATCGCTGAGACTCAGCTTAATAAAATAATCCACATCATCGAATCACCCCTGCACTACGGCCAAGGATATTCGTGTATTCATTAATGGTCATGATCATGCCAACAACTGTCCATCAATGCACTACGGGCCAATGAGGACTTTTACCACATCATTTGTAACATTACGGTCATGATTATACCGAATAATCCCTGGTCATAATCATACCAAGTCCATCTATGCAATACAGGCCACAGATGACTTTCAACATTTTATAAACATGAGGATGATGACAATGATATAAGAATTCAATAAAACAAGTTCAAGAATTAATTTATCCAGGAATTAACAACGTCCAAATTGTCAACATGATACTGCATTGTGGAGTAAAATTCAAGAATGCTTAGAAGAATATTTTCTTGAAAAGATACTGGATGAAACGCAACTATCAAGGATATTCCACAAATTTCATGGAGTATAGAAGTCAAAACTTAACCAACTGAGTACAATAAAGAATGGAATAACAAAAGAAATCACCATGCATGCGATAGACCGCACAGACAGGTTATTCCAATAGAATAATAAATAATGGAACCAGGTCCGGCGTAAACGCACAGACAGGATATTCCGACAGAATAATAAATAATGGAACCAGGTCCGGTGTAAAACACACAGACAGGATATTCCAACAGAATAATAATAAAACGGAACCAGGTCCGGTGTAAAACACACAGACAGGATGTTCCAACAGAATAATAAACGGAACCAGGTCCGGTGTAAAACACACAGACAGGATGTTCCAACAGAATAATAGAAGAATGTCACCAAGTATAGGGTAGACCGCGTATACTGGTTATTCCAACAGAATAATAACAAATGGAATAACAGAAGTTCTCTTCATGAATATAAAAGAAATAATATTCCCTACCTTAAAAGAACTGGATATTGGAAAAGTGATGTAGCAGAATACTTTTATTCTCTCTCTCTTATTCTCTCTATACTTTCTCTCTCTATAGCTTGAATGAATTCGTAAAAATAATGAAGCCCTAGGCCTCTATTTATAGAAAAACTGAGGGTGGCTCTTGGTCTTAACGAAGGGTCAAATGACTCTTGGTCTTAACGAAGGGTCAAATGACTCTTGGTAATATTGAAGGGACAACTACTATTGACGAAAGTAATTACTATTGACCAAGGTAAATACTATTGCCGAAGGTAATTACTATTGACCAAGGTAAATACTATTGACCAAGGTAAATACTATTGACGAAGGTAATTACTATTGACTAAGGTAAATACTATTGACGACGGTAATTACTATTGACGACGGTAATTACTATTGACGAAGAGACTCTTAGATGATGACATATGGCCCCCCCATAAATTAACCAAACTTACCACAACGTTTCAATAATATAACATATTATACAGATGATACTATGACAATAATTTAAGAGATATGATGCAGCAATTACTGTAGCAATAATTGAGTATAGCTGAGTGACTTCTCACGTAAGCATCAATAATCAATACCGTGTGCTACTATGCAACCACGCGTATTACTGTACTTTTACTACCGAGTAGTTCAACAGTTTTAACGGTTTTAACGGTAACACCTCAGCTGTTATTTTTATAGAAAGATAATTCTGTCGTTTTCTCAATCCGACAATAATTCCGTTGTGGGGTCCACCAATGATTGTGCCGTCGTACGAATATTCCCCGACAAAAAGAATATTCTCCGACCAAACGAATATTTTATAACAACTTGCTTACTTTGCAAAATTTATAAATATTACCCACAACTATAACATTATATCAAATTAACTCCATAATATTCAAAAATGATATTTATAGAAAATTCATCTTTATTTATAAAAATTGGGGTCTTACAACCTCCCCTTCTTATGAAATTTCGCCCTCGAAATTAGGGTACGTACCTGGTATGTCGAAGAGGTAAGGATACCTTGATTTCATTTCTGATTCTAACTCCCAAGTCATTTCCTCAACATCGTGGTTTCTCCACAAAACTTTAACTTGAGGTATAACCTTGGAGCGTAGAATATGTTCCTTCTTATCCAAGATTTGAACAGGAACTTCTTCATACGTCAAATCCTCCGCTATTTCGTCCGGTTCTAACTCAATAATGTGGTTCGGGTCTTCCACATATTTGCGTAACATGGATATGTGGAAAACGTTATGAACACGAGACATACTTGGCGGTAAAGCGAGTCTATAAGCCACAGTTCCTACTCGATCGAGGATTAAAAATGGACCGATGAATCGAGGATTTAGCTTTCCTCTTTTCCAAATCTCGTAACTCCTTTCCATGGAGCAACACGTAAGAACACATGATCTCCTACATCAAATTCCACGTCCTTTCGATGAAGATCAGCATAACTCTTTTGTCGATCTTGTGAGGTTTTTATACGTTGTCGGATCGTTTGAATCTTTTCTGTAGTCATACGTACCAACTCCGGTCCCAACAACGTTGCTTCGCCCACCTCATCCCAGCATACTGGAGAACGACATTTTCTTCCATACAATGCTTCGAATGGAGCCATGCCAATACTTGCTTGATAACTGTTGTTGTAGGAAAACTCCACCAATGGTAAGAACTTGTCCCAACTTCCTTTGAAGTCAAAGACACAGAGTCTTAATAGATCTTCAAGAGTTTGAATAGTCCTCTCTGATTGTCCGTCCGTCTGAGGATGATATGCTGAACTAAATCGTAACTCCGTGCCCATAGCCTTTTGTAAACTAACCCAAAATCGTGAAGTGAATCTTGGGTCTCGGTCAGAAACTATGGATACTGGCATACCATGCAGTCTTACAATCTCGTTTATGTACATACGAGCAAGACGTTCAAGTGTATAAGTTTCTCGTATCGGTAAGAAATGAGCAGACTTGGTCAATCTATCAACAATGACCCAAATCGCATCAATACCTTGAGAAACCCTAGGAAGACCGGTAACGAAATCCATGGTAATGTGCTCCCACTTCCATTCTGGAATTTCAAGTGGTTGCAATGGACCTTTTGGTACTTGATGCTCCGCTTTGACTCGTTGACAAGTTAGACACCTTGAGATAAACAACGCTATCTCTCTCTTCATATTGCTCCACCAAAATGTATGACGAAGATCATGATACATTTTGGTACTTCCAGGATGGATTGCAAACGGTGTGTTGTGCGCCTCCATCATGATTTCATACTTTAAATCAGGGTTGTTAGGAACACAAAGTCTGGAGTTGACTCGAAGTATTCCTTCTTCATCGATTCTTGCTTCCGGCATAGAACCTTCTTGCACTTTCTTCCTCATACGCATCAGCTCCAGGTCTGTAGCTTGAGCAGCTTTAACTTTATCGATTAAAGTCGGTTCTACTCGTATATTCGCCATCATCACATGGGTCCCTGGAGTCTTCAACTCTATCTCCATCCTTTGCAAGTCACACAAAATGGGCCTTTGCGTTGTTAATATTGCACTTGTACCCGCATATGATCTTCTACTCAATGCGTCAGCTACCACGTTCGCTTTTCCAGGATGGTATTGAATGGTATGATCATAATCTTTCAACAGTTCAAGCCAACGTCGTTGTCGCATGTTGAGTTCCTTTTGAGTGAAGAAATATTTGAGGCTTTTATGATCCGTAAAGATCTCCACTTTCTCCCCATACAAGTAATGCCTCCAAATTTTAAGTGCAAAGACAACAGCTGCCAACTCTAGATCATGAGTAGGATAATTCCTCTCATATTCCTTGAGTTGTCTTGATGCATAGGCTATGACTTTTCCATGTTGCATGAGAACACATCCCAACCCTTTGCTCGAAGCATCACTGTAGATGACAAATCCCTCCGAGCCAGATGGTATTGTTAGAACAGGTGCTGAAATGAGTCTCCTCTTGAGTTCTTGAAAACTCTGCTCACATTCTTCGCTCCAACCAAACTTTGTATCTTTCCGAGTCAGCTGAGTTAATGGAGTAGCGATTCGAGAAAATCCTTCCACGAATCTCCGATAATAACCAGCTAAACCAAGAAAGCTACGTACCTCGGTCACTGATTTAGGTTGCTCCCAGCTTTGAATAGCTTCAATCTTTGCCGGGTCAACCGATATTCCACGACTTGATACTACGTGCCCAAGGAATGCTACCTCCTCCAGCCAGAACTCGCATTTCTTCAACTTGGCATAAAGCTTGTATTCACGAAGCTTTTGGAGTACCAGCCTCAAGTGTTGCTCATGATCTTCACGGCTTTTGGAATAAATAAGGATGTCATCAATAAAGACGACCACAAAGTGATCCAAATATTCCTTGAATACCCGGTTCATCATATCCATGAAGGCAGCAGGAGCATTAGTCAATCCAAAGGACATGACTAGGAATTCATAATGCCCGTACCGAGTTCTAAAAGCCGTCTTTGGAATATCCTCAGTTCTAACCTTCAGCTGATGATATCCAGAACGAAGATCGATCTTTGAAAAGAATTGTGCTCCTTGCAACTGGTCAAACAGGTCATCAATACGTGGCAATGGGTACCTGTTTTTGATGGTGACATGATTCAACTCCCGATAATCAATACAAAGTCGCATACTTCCATCTTTCTTCTTCACGAATAGAACAGGAGCTCCCCAAGGAGAAGTACTAGGACGAATAAAGCCAATGTCTAACAATTCCTGCAGTTGGATCTTTAACTCCTGAAGTTCAATAGGAGCCATTCGATATGGGGCTTTGGAAATGGGTTTTGTACCGGGTTCAAGATCGATACAAAATTCAATTTCACGCTCTGGGGGTAGGCCAGGAAGTTCTTCAGGGAATACGTCAGGGAATTTATTAACAATAGAAATATCATTCAAAACTGACGTATTTTTGTTTAGATCTGTGACATGAGCTAAGAAAGCTTGACATCCGTTTTTCAATAAACGAATAGTTTTATGGCTTGAGATGACAGCGATTGATTTTAATGGTTTGGTTGCTTGAATTCGCATAATAGGTCGATTAGGAATATGAAAACTAACAACCTTACGAAAACAATCAATTTTTGCATAATGAGTAGTTAACCAATCAATCCCTAGAATCACGTCAAATGCAAGTATTTTTAATGAAATCAGATCGATAGGTAATGTGTGGGTACCAACTTGAACCAAACAAGACTTATAAACAGTGGAGGTAATGAAGGTTTCTCCCAACGGAGTTTCCACAGATAAGTCAAAGTCTAATTTCTCCGGAATCAAATTTAATCGATGAGCGCAAGTAGGAGAAATAAAAGAATGGGTTGAACCGGTATCAAATAAAGTATAAACTTCTTTAGAGTTTATAATAAGCTTACCCGTGAATGACCTCATTCGGGTTCCTTGCTCTCTGGGAGTTCACAACAAACGCTCTCCCTTGCACAACCGGTTTTGACTTTTCTGGGACGGCTTTTGGTGCCTCCATCCTAGCTGAATTTGTCTTCGGTAAACGACAAAATCGGGCTAAATGACCTTCTCTTCCACAATTATAACATGCTTTGGACGGCATCGCGCAGTTTGGACTGATGTGCCCCTCCCCTCCGCATTTGAAACATATGATAGGTGGTCGTTCTCCTTCCTTAACGACAGGTGCTGGTGCTGACGTCTTTCCATCATTGTTGAATCTCCTCTTCTTGAAATGTCCATTCTTATTGTTTTGGCCCTGATTACCACCGAAGTGGTTACCATTTCTGGCCTGTTGATTCCCTCCACGCTTGTTGTCACCGCTTCGATGACTGCTCTCACTGGTATTATCATTTTGCCGGCTGCTCTCTTTTGGTTGCGTTGTCTCGTTATCGCGCTCCACCAACTGAGCCCTATTTACAACATCTGAATACAAACACAGTTTATGAGAAACAAGATGTTGACGTATCTCCGGCTTCAAACCTCTTAAAAACATCCGCGTCATTCTTTCTTCATTATCCACCAGGTGGGACGCAAACCGGGATAACTCCGCAAATTTTGCCTCGTACTGCGACACGGTCATATTATTCTGCTCCAATTTGATGAACTCCACCTCCTTCATGTGACGAATACTCTCGGGAAAGTATTTGTCGTTAAACAGCTCTTGGAACTTCTCCCAGGACATCTTCAGTGCGGCAGGTTGAGTACGCTTTATCGATTCCCACCAGTAATCTGCCTCTCCTCGCAACATAAAGGCGGCAAAGGGAACCTTTTGCTCCTCGGAGCAACCCAAGACATCAAATATCTTGGTGATCTGCTTTATCCATGTTTCAGCTACAAGTGGTTTGGGTTCTCCCTTAAACTCCGGTGGTCCCAGCTCCTTAAACTGTTTAGCGGTGACCGCCTGAGAGTTTCCAGTATTTCCACCTACGTTGTGGACAGGAGCCGCTTTCACCTGTTGTTGCATGAATTGCATAAAGCCTCTGAACATTTGATCATTCATCATTTGGTCAGTGTTGTTGTTTGCATGAGGATTGACACCTTCCTGATGCACATTATCCTGATTATTGATATGTGGTGAATCAACAGTCGTCTGTGCTCCATTGCTATTCTCAACATTCTCAGATGCCATTTTCAGATACTGCCACAAAATAAAAATTAATTGATATGTCATATATTATCCTTATATTATGACCGACCAATTAAATACCATGCAAATAAACTTAGGTATGTCATACTAGCGAAGGAATTCCCCGTCTCTCCCCTCCTAGTTCTATTCTCACATCTTAGCCAGGGATCATATCCCTAAGCTCTGATACCAACTGTGACGCCCCCAAAATTAGGTATACATCACCCATCTTGGGTCGTCAGATACATAGTACAGAATACAAATACAACTGATTAATACATCTGTCGTGTACAATACGACAAAACATAAACTGTGAGTTTGAATACAAATATTATCTTCTAGAGAGTATTCATACTCAAAAGGAGTCCTCATTACATTTATTAACACACCATTACATAGAATAGTGAGGACTACTAACTAATACTATCATTCGGACCATCACTCCGTACCCCGACTTGTCCCAGCTACGTTCTCATTTCCTGAAGAGAACAGTGAAAGAAAGGGTGAGCTCAACTAGCCCAGTAAGAAATATTATGACTAAGATAATGCAGAATAAATTATCATTAGCCTTCAACAATGTTAAACTGATAAAATATAATAGACATCAAGTTTAACTGTAGCGGAACAAGCAATCCATTAAAAGAGTCAAGTAGAAAATAAACTCTACTATCTTTTATGATTTAAAAAGTTTTTCAACACTGTAATCGCTGAGACTCAGCTTAATAAAATAATCCACATCATCGAATCACCCCTGCACTACGGCCAAGGATATTCGTGTATTCATTAATGGTCATGATCATGCCAACAACTGTCCATCAATGCACTACGGGCCAATGAGGACTTTTACCACATCATTTGTAACATTACGGTCATGATTATACCGAATAATCCCTGGTCATAATCATACCAAGTCCATCTATGCACTACAGGCCACAGATGACTTTCAACATTTTATAAACATGAGGATGATGACAATGATATAAGAATTCAATAAAACAAGTTCAAGAATTAATTTATCCAGGAATTAACAACGTCCAAATTGTCAACATGATACTGCATTGTGGAGTAAAATTCAAGAATGCTTAGAAGAATATTTTCTTGAAAAGATACTGGATGAAACGCAACTATCAAGGATATTCCACAAATTTCATGGAGTATAGAAGTCAAAACTTAACCAACTGAGTACAATAAAGAATGGAATAACAAAAGAAATCACCATGCATGCGATAGACCGCACAGACAGGTTATTCCAATAGAATAATAAATAATGGAACCAGGTCCGGCGTAAACGCACAGACAGGATATTCCGACAGAATAATAAATAATGGAACCAGGTCCGGTGTAAAACACACAGACAGGATATTCCAACAGAATAATAATAAAACGGAACCAGGTCCGGTGTAAAACACACAGACATGATGTTCCAACAGAATAATAAACGGAACCAGGTCCGGTGTAAAACACACAGACAGGATGTTCCAACAGAATAATAGAAGAATGTCACCAAGTATAGGGTAGACCGCGTATACTGGTTATTCCAACAGAATAATAACAAATGGAATAACAGAAGTTCTCTTCATGAATATAAAAGAAATAATATTCCCTACCTTAAAAGAACTGGATATTGGAAAAGTGATGTAGCAGAATACTTTTATTCTCTCTCTCTTATTCTCTCTATACTTTCTCTCTCTATAGCTTGAATGAATTCGTGAAAAATAATGAAGCCCTAGGCCTCTATTTATAGAAAAACTGAGGGTGGCTCTTGGTCTTAACGAAGGGTCAAATGACTCTTGGTCTTAACGAAGGGTCAAATGACTCTTGGTAATATTGAAGGGACAACTACTATTGACGAAAGTAATTACTATTGACCAAGGTAAATACTATTGACGAAGGTAATTACTATTGACCAAGGTAAATACTATTGACGAAGGTAATTACTATTGACTAAGGTAATTACTATTGACGACGGTAATTACTATTGACGACGGTAATTACTATTGACGACGGTAATTACTATTGACGAAGAGACTCTTAGATGATGACATATGGCCCCCCATAAAATAACCAAACTTACCACAACGTCTCAATAATATAACATATTATACAGATGATACTATGACAATAATTTAAGAGATATGATGCAGCAATTACTGTAGCAATAATTGAGTATAGCTGAGTGACTTCTCACGTAAGCATCAATAATCAATACCGTGTGCTACTATGCAACCACGCGTATTACTGTACTTTTACTACCGAGTAGTTCAACAGTTTTAACGGTTTTAACGGTAACACCTCAGCTGTTATTTTTATAGAAAGATAATTCTGTCGTTTTCTCAATCCGACAATAATTCCGTTGTGGGGTCCACCAATGATTGTGCCGTCGTACGAATATTTCCCGACAAAAAGAATATTCTCCGACCAAACGAATATTTTATAACAACTTGCTTACTTTGCAAAATTTATAAATATTACCCACAACTATAACATTATATCAAATTAACTCCATAATATTCAAAAATGATATTTATAGAAAATTCATCTTTATTTATAAAAATTGGGGTCTTACAGTTTGACACTGATAAAATTTATCTGGTCAATCCTTGACCCTTAACCACATTCTGAACACATAAATGACCATATACACAGAACATATTCACATATACACTTAATCCTGAATAATTTACCTAAATCCTTCACATAATTTTGAAATCCTCAAAATTCCTTCCCAAAAATATCAAACGCATACACGTATTTTCTGTCTAGGTTTGTTATTTAACCTTAATTTAATATTTTAAGATTTTTAAAAATATCTGAATTCTTGAGTTGTCATAGTATCAACCTTTAGTACCATGTATTATACACAAACATCTTAATGCTTTAGCATAGATAATCCCCTAAAATAGGGTTGTTCATCTCAGCTTTAACTTACGTGTCCGAACCAAAGTAAGTTCTGTTTGGATTAGCTTCGAGGGTAATTTAGAATTCAAAACGTTCATCAACTAAGGATTAGTTGAATCAATAAAGGGTCGCTAATTATTTAACAATTCGATAACAATATAGGTTCGAACAATGATTTATAATCAAGGTTTAAACAATAATAACTCATGATTGAATAGCAATGTACATCAGGGTGGTGCTTCGAAAGAATTGAAAAGCCTCATTTGAAGTCAAAGACTAAAATAGTTCAAGCTTTGAATAATGATAAATAAGAGCTAGAAGCCTTGCTCATTAACGATTAAAGTTAAAGGGCTTGAACAAGAAAGGATAGTAAACTTGCTGAATCGTAAATAAGGTAAAGTAAGAAACTTGATTAACATAAGAGTATGGTTTAGAAACTTGCCTCGTTCATAAGCTAAACAGTAATAACTTGATTCCCAAATATCCTACTCACATGTTATCATAACATAATTAGTTACCACATGATCACATTACATAATTAAATATCTATTTCACTTACAACCTTTAATCTTAGGTTTAATCACATGGTCAAACCACACTTCTAATTTTTATCAACATCAATCTCAATTGTCACATGACTCATTAATTACTAATTATAATCTTCGTATTTGATATTATAACAACACCACAATCTGTTCTTTCATCATATAACAAGTTTAATCATATTTTATAATCATAAGATCATGCTACATTAGCATTTACATGATTGTATGTTAAAAATCGCATTTCTGGGCCAAACTGCCAACTGGCGCTAAAGTGCCCCAATTTGTACTAAGGACCGGCGCTGTAGCGCTGGTCTGTCGCTACCGCGCCCCGCACAGGCCTTGGACAGGCGCTTCTGCACTGTACCGGTGCTGCAGCGCTAGAATTATTCTATGGACAGTCGTTGCAGTGCCTCGGCACAGTTCCAAGCAATTCCAGTTCACGAAGAACACAAAACAAAGCCAAATAGGTCTAAAAACTTTATTCAAACAACAAATTTAACTTACCCAAGTTGTATAAACCTTATAGAAACAATAACTAATGTTTTTAACATGTTTCTAACCATATAAACAACTTAAACAACAAATTAAAACCTTTAAATTTCATTATTTTTCCTATTTCTTCACTTTTAAACATTCATAGTGAAATTAATCACCGTGAATTCATTTTTTAACTAAAACAGTTCGTTTAAATCACATTGTTTTTGTTTCTGCATATATTTTCATAATTAATAACTAATTTACGCATTAAAACATGAATTGAACGTTAATTTTAACGTCACATAAGCTATATTCATGTATATATCACTATATTTCACTTTAAACATGATTTGTAACGACCCCAAAATTCATACCATTCATCTCTCGACTTCGGTCGTTAATAATACATCTAACTTCTGATTTTACATCATTATTCGATATTAAACTTAATAAAATGCGGAATAATTAAAACTTTTTTGTCTTCTTACTTTGTTTATTTCCCTGAATTAAAACCTTAATCATCTACACATCTTTGAATCAAATTATATTATAATTCGCTTCATCAAAGTTATTATATAAAATCTTACATTTCAATCTGATAACCTTTACATATCAGATAACTCAAACTTGACAGTTTATCATTACATAATCATTGTGATTTATCAAGCACATTTCTCATAATCTTCATCTTTACCTGCCTTTGAACCATACTTAGTTTATTACTCACTTTATCAAAGTTAATAAATAAAACTTACATCCAGGTTTAATACCCTTTATACAACCGACAAAACTTAAAATTTATAACTCACCATCTATTAAACATCATACATTATCCGGAACCTTAAACATGATTCAAATAATAGCAACTTAGCCAAAGTATATAAATCTTAATGCATTACTGATGAGTGAGTTTTATACACATGAATTGGATACATTCGGTCATAATTTATTATTGTTCTCAAGTCTTTTAGAATAGTTTTTAAGTGTTTGTGTCCATTCATGCATGTTTTATATTATTTTGTAGGATTTGGGACAAAAGTTACTTGGATCGACGTTCGGGGTGGCTAGATTCGCGTTTTCGGCTTGCCATTTACATAGCAGTCACTTCCGAGCCAATTTGAGTATTTTGACGGACCTTATTTCGAAAAACTTAAAGAATGAAAGTTGTAGATCTACTTCTCCTCTTTCCGCAACATCTTGAATCATCGAAATCGGAGTTCGGACGAAGAAGTTATGGCCATTTTCCCAAAGGATGTCGGAACAGAAAATTCCAGAAAAACTTCTAGCGCCGGGGCGCTATTTCTCTATGTAATTCTAGCGCGGGGGGCGCTATAAGGCAGAATACCAGCGTCGTGCCCAGCGCTGGGGCGCTGGGGAAGAGACTGCGAAGGCTTGGACGCATTTTTGGGCAAATTTTGACACATTTTTGACTCCAAATTGGATTGGGTTTGTTCCTAACCTAAAAATTTAACTTGTAACCTATAAATACATGATGGGAGGCATAAAATAAAGGGGGATTACATAGCTTAGATTAGAGATACACTCTATTAGATTAGACTTTAACCCTAGTTCTAATTAGCCATTGGAGATTGAAGCAAATTGAAGAACACTGAAGATTAAGAGCAAGTGCAAGAGGGGAGTATCAGATTTGCTGACAACAGATTCTATTATCTTCTCTTATCATACTTTTATCTTTTAATGTTTATTCAATTGTGGATTCTTGGTTTTAATTCATTAATTATGAACTAACTCTTTTATTAAGATTTCAATTGAACTTTTTATGGTTATAAATTAGTTATTTAATTTATTCTAATTATTTGTGTTGAAGTGAATTGTTCATCTTGCTTTGAGCTTATTGATTAATTATCTGATCAATAATAACCTTGTTACTCTAGAAGGAATCGAGAGAGAAATTCTAGGGTTAGAACTGGGCTTGGTGACATGTGACTTAGTTATTTGCACAGTGAATAATTAGGTTTGTGAATAGAATGAGAATATCTATTTGCCGCATGTAACATAAGAGGAATTGAGTTTATAGCGAGTTTAATTTAATTATTTTGCATAGAGATATAGGAAAATTAATCTTGTTAAATAGAAGGCAATTGATCACTCGAGAGAGGGCTTTTGGCATTTGAGAATTCCTGTTAACAATTCAGTAGATATAATAATTGGGATAGTTGAATAATTGATTTATAATTCATAATTGGGGATATTGGAGTCTTAATTCTTATTTATCTGAATTCCATCAATTATTAGTTGTTTATTTGCTTTCTTTTAGAATAATCTTTTTGTTTTGTTTAATTTAGTTTTCTTAAATCTAGAAATCACAATTATTGGTTGTTTAAATAAAATTGATTTGGTTAAGAATCAGTACTTGGTAATTTTTATTAAATAATTCCTCGTGGGAACGATACTCTACTTTCACTTTATTACTTGTTGACCGTGTATACTTGCACGTATTCATTGATTGCGAAATCAATCAACAATTACATTTGATTCATGTCTTTCAAGTAGCACATAGTGTTACTTTGAATCCTTAACCTGCAAAAGTGGTTATTTGTAAGGTTGAGCTCGACAGCCCAGCAAAATTTAACAGTTTTTATGCATCACGTAGCACATAATAACATTCTTAACATACATCTCATAAACATTAGACTAACACAACATGTATGCTACAGTTCATATAACAAGTATAAAGATTGAGTTTCTTACTCAATCAACATTCTTTACTCAATCAACGTAGTCATAAATTGACTTTAACGTTTTATACTTTCAACATATGTAACACATCATGCTTTTTGAAATAAAGATTTAAAACAGTTCATCATCAAGTTCACATAACAAATAGGAACTGAAAGACTTGCCTTGATCGTTGTTTACCAATAACAGTTTAACATCTTACAGCTATCTGCACTTCACGTGCCCTACACAATTATATAAGCAATAACATCAACTATTAGTCACACAGAAACACATAGTAGTTCTAATTTAAACTTTACTCTATATCTCATAACCCTTCCTATTAATCAATATACAATGTTTAATTTGATTGTGTTAACTTTCGACTTATATCTCACTATATTACTTCTTAGGTGAATGTAGTAACATCAAGAAGCGGTTAGCTGAAGGTGAAGAGTAAAAGTATAAAATCGATGGTAGTGGATTATTGAGATTTGAAGAGAGAGTTTGGGTACCTTTAGTATCAGAATTAAGAGAAGAAATTTTTCAAGAAGCGCACAATACAATATACTCAATTCACCTAGGAAGCACGAAGATATATCAAGATTTGCGTCAATATTTTTGGTAGCTAAATATGAAGAGACAGGTTACAGAATGTGTCAGTAAATGTAAGAACCGTGAATTTCATGATTTAATAATTATTCGGATATAATAAGAAAATGAATATTTATTTGAATATGAATATTGATGTGTTGTGAGATGAGTAATTAAATTAATTCAAATTGAATTTATAAGAATTGAGAAAAATATAAAGTTTATGATGAGATTTGTGGAATGCCTTGTGTGGCATGAGAATGGAAATTTGAATGGTTTAACTTAATTAAGGAATGAATAAATTAAGAAGTGAATGATTAATTAATATTGTATTATTAATTAATTGTTATTGTGAATAATAGAATACTAATGAGTAAAGTAATTTACATAATTAGAATTATATTTACTCATTTAATTGATGTATATATGCAAGATATGAGATAATAGATAGTACCTCCATTAAAAAGAAAGTGTAGTGTGACACTTTAAGGTAACTATATAATATATAAAACTACATAGTAAAATGGAAGGAATTATAAGTGACATAAATAATGCTTATGTGACAACAAGTATGTGTGAGAACATTAAAGAGGTGTGATAACCCGGGATTTCAAATAATCCAAAATTTACGAATAAATTTTTTTTATTTAATATTGACATTGACTGTTAATATTGTACCGTATATCTATGATACGAGTATCGGGAATTAGTCAATTTGTGTATTAACTGAGAAATTAGAGTAGAGTTGTGCTTAACATATTTAAAAACCCTAATCCTAATTCGGGATAGGGATTCGATAGAAAATATAATTAAAATAATTATATTGATATGTATGTGTTTGTACTGTATAGAATTTTTGATCAATGATAGATCGGATAAGGTTTAAAATTAATAAACCCTAGTAAGGGATTAAAAACCCTAATCTTTAGATTAGAAACCCTAACGTACTGTTAGAAACCCTAACCGAAAGTCGGGAAACTCTAATTTTAAATTTAAGAATCCTAAACACTAATTAGGAAACCCTAATCCTAATTAACAAGTCTAAAGAGATTAGTATGTGTTAATATAATTAGGAAACCCAAATTATACTTTAGAAATAATAATTTCTATTTAAAACCCTAATTATATTTTTGAAATTCTTAATTTTCTCTTTTAAAACACTAATTATAAAATTCTAGAATTGGAGTTTGTAAAACCTAAGGGTTAGAACCTTAGGGTTAAACCCTAAGGGTTTGAGCAATTGCCCATTAAATTATTTTTCAAATGACAAAAATACCCTTTTTCATTTTCTTTAATTGGTAACTTGTAAAATGGCCAATACCTTTAGTAGTTCACCAACTTTATTGACTTTGGGTCATAAAAATCTCCAACAAGATCAGTTCATTGTATCAGCCACTGCACTTTATCATCATATATAAGAGATTTAGAGAGAGAAAGGCATCAAAAGTTGGTCATTTGCACTCAAACACTCAACTCACTCTCTCTCTCACAAAACCTCCGAATTTTACAAGTATATCAGTCCTAAAAACAGTCCCTTGACCAAGCAAGATCAGTTAGGAAGATCTAAGATCAAAGATTTAGCAAGAAGGTATAATCCTAAAACCTATTTTGATCTTACATGCTTAGAAAAATTTTGTGTTTAAGTGTTTAATCAGGTGTTATATGATGTTTTTAGATGATCTATGTTGATCCATCATGGGTCCATAGCGTCAAAATACTTTAAAAAGATGATTTTTCAAAACTATTTTTGAGCTATTAAGGTGGTCTAACAACCAAATGTCAGACGCCACAGATCATTCTCTGTTAATAATCTTTGGTGTTTTATGTTTTGAAGTTGTAGTATGCCATGAGTACTTTATTCTGGAACTGGAATCTCAGTCGTTGAACGTCTATATTTCAAGTTTAATCGGTTAAAGTCGGTTGACCGACCATGACCGAGTACAATCTGGGTAACCCAAAAATGCTAAACCCGAGCCTGACAAGCTTTTCAAATGACTAGATCTGTCAGTTTTTACTAGTTTTGTTGTTATTGTTGTTGTTGTTGTAATAAATACAGTCTGTTGTCTTGACTATAGATTCATGACTTTATATCATGTAATTGATCAACAGATCGAATATAGCAAGCGGTCAAAGTAGCCTACTCGACCATGATAGTTGTTTTCTGGAATTTCCAGAAAACCGGATGAACAACCCTCTGACAGGGTTTGACCGAGATTAATATGGCAAATTTGTTGTTGTTTAACTAAACTATTGTTGTAGTATTGTTCCTTGATGCAAGGAGTATAGATTTGAACCATGAGACCACTTGAATAATGACCAGAACATAGATTAAAGTGAGCTTGAAAGTGCCAACTCGAAACTGTCTAAGTTTCTGGGTTGCCCAGAAAACCCAGATTTGTTCTGACAGTAACTTTAGAAGCTTAGATCTAATTGTTTGCTTGATGTATGATCATGATGCTAGTTGGATATTGTAGAGTTACATTTTCACTACACGATCAGTGTCTAAATTAGCACAGATCATGTTTGGATTAAGAATCATAAGTGGTCAAACGAGTAAGCTTGAACTCGGACTTGTCAGTGTTCTTGAGCTCGATAACACCTAAGACGACAGACAAGTGTCGCTAAAAGGCCTATAGCGATGGTTTTCAATATATTTATTTTCTGATTTTCGAAAAATATTTAAAAAATAGAAATAAATTCTAAAAATTACCAAAAATAGTTTTAAAATTTATTTTAAATTATGGAAAAATAATTTTTGATTAATTGGGATATTTTTCATTAATATTTATAATTATTGGAATATTAATGATATTTAATTTATTTAATTAGTATATTAAATAAATTAGAGAAAAATAATTTTAATATTATGAAAAATCATTTTAAATAAGAATAATGTATTTAAAAATATTTTAAGTTATAAAATATGACTTTTAATATTTTTAGAGAATTTTCATTAATAATTTAATATTAATGATATTAGATTTATTTAATTGTTAAATTAAATAAATAAGTTACAAAATAATTTTATTGATTTAAAAATCATTTTAAATGAGAATAAAGTGTTAGAAATTATTTTGAATTATAAAATATAATTTTCAATAATTTTGGAAAATTCTCATTAATAAATAAATATTAATAATATTAGATTTATTTAATTATTATATTAAATATATGACTTAAAAATGATTTTATTGATTTAAAAATCATTTAAAAATGAGAAAAATGATTTAAAAATATTTTAAGTCATAACTAATTACTTTTAATATTTTGATGATAATTTCATTAATATTTAAATATTAATGGTGATGGTTTAAAAATGATTTTAATTAATTTAAAAATCATTTAAGTAGAATATTGATGATTTAAAAAAGTTATATTTTGACAAGTATAACATTAATATTTTTATATTATTAAATATTAATGATGATAAGTTTATTTGATAATTAAATTATTTAAAAATGATTTATGTGTTTGAAAAGTTAATATAAATTATAATAATTGTTTAAATATTATTAAAAGCTTCCGAAAAATATTATATGCGATATTTGACTTATCTAAAATAATATTAAAGCTTAGAGACCAAGTTTAATTGACAATAACTGTATTTATTTATCGGATAGGGTGACCAGAACACCGAGAATAGACTAGAGTCCAACCAGACCGAACTAGTTAGACTTTATAAGTGTTTATATAGGTTATGAACACTAATGTGACTATGTGGTAATGAGTCTAGGAAATAGACTGACTGTAAATTACAGTATTGTGTGTTATGCATTATTGTGCTAATTGTGAGATCGATATTGTTGATTATGAAAGTAGTATGCATACAAGCCAATCATGTATGATGATAAAGCATATACTTTGTAATCAATCTTATTTATTTATTAATAAAAGAATTATTTTATTAAAGGCATTTATTATCTACATAGTGCTGTTTTAATAATATGTGATAAACTCATAGTTTTAAGCAATGCTTTTAGAATCGTGATGAGATCATACTAATGAGATCTAAATTCTTAGATAGCTTAAAACTAAAATGTTTCCAATCAATGGATTACTAAAAAGGGGATTAGTGAATCCGGATAGATTGGTACGTACGTTGCTTGCTCATTGGATAAGGATGATTGATCTCATGATCATTTGTGTAGAGACACTAAAGCAAGTACGTAGGTGCTTATTAGAGAATAAGTTCACTGAACGTGACTCGCTAATGAATATCTAATGGAGTTTTACTTGCCTGTCAATAGGAATTCTGTAGTGATAGTAGTACAAATGATCCTTAGACTTGAGATCATCATAGTATCTTATATATAATGAATTACACTTTGACTTATTCCTTAAGACTCTTAGAGTATATCGAAGGGTATGCTTGGGTGTAATAAGTTATATATGAAGATAATGAATGATCAATAAAGAATCTACCACTTCTAGTAAAAAGAAGAGAAATATCATTTGTGATTCGATAAATGACAACTCAAGAACCCTTGGCCAAGGTAGAATGAAATTAGAAAGTAGTTTCTAATTTGCATTCATCAGAGTTGTGCATTTAGGAATCAAAATTTATAAAATTAAATAAAATAAGACTTGACAGTAATTCCATGTCTTATATTTAATTGGGACATTGTATAGTGGAAGGATTGAATTGTACGGTAACTATTAACTCAAAGATTCTTTTATGATTAATGTTGAAATCTATATTATCTGGAAAGTCGTTGATCGCTAGGGAGGCTTATCCCTATTATAAAATAAATATTATTTATTTAAATAAATTAATCATTTAATTTATTTATTTAAATAAGATTAGATTTGTTCTAATTGATTTATTCACAACCGGTTTAATATGGAGAACCTAAAGGGTCACACCATAAAAAAAAAAGAATAATTATTTAAGAAGTTAATGACATAATCGTAATACTATGTTAAGTATATTTAATTTAATCTATGGTGATAAAATAAATTAAATAGCTTAATATTTATTATTTAATATTTTAGAAATATTAAATATAAATTAATAAGAGGAGTCTTATTAATATTATTACAATTATTATTATTTTAATTTCTAAAAGAGTTTAGGAATTAATTTAATATAAGTACTCTCATTTATTCCTAATAGGATTAGAAGGGAAAAATTAGTTAAAGGAGTTTAACTAATTATCCCTAATAAGATTAGGGAGCCCATTTAATTTAAAGAGTTTAATTAAATAAATAATACCTTATTTTAATTTAATAGGGTTACCTGATATATTTATAAGAGGAGTCATATATCAGATATCAAATATACGTAATTTCAATAGTTGGAGAGTACACCCCCATTTTCTATAGAGATAGGAAAAACTAGGGTTAGAGCCAATACACCCTTCTTCTTGAAAATTGTTCTTTCTTGGTGGATCACCTCTAGAGGTCATATACTTGGGTGGCTTACATTGATCAAAGGAAGGAATCTACCCAGAGATTCAAGGAGATCGCGGAGAAGTAGGAGGTGAACTCATACCTGAGGAAGCTCGTTTCTACAAGGGTATGATTTCATAATTTCTTATTCTTCATTTTATTAATAATATGCATAAAGGATGATTCGGGTAATTGGTTTGTGAAAAAATTTAAAATCTGATTTTGTGACGCCCCCAAAATAGGTATACATCACCTATTCTGAGTCGCCAAATACATGGTACAGAATACAAATACAATCGTTAATATACGACAAGAGAGTTATGAGTTTTAATACAAATACTGTCTTCTAGACAATATCCACTCTCAGAATAAGTCCTCGTTACATTTATTGTCACACTATTTAACAGAATAGTCAGGACTACTAATACTATCATCTGGTCCATCACTCTGTGAGGGTAGGTGTCTAAACTGGAAAGCCTATCTTATGGGAGCTATTGAAACTAGTCTTGCCCATGGACCAGTTTATTTTAATATTTACCCAAATCTAAGTATAGCCTTAACTGATAATAATTTGTCAAAAGTATTTGAAATGAGAATTATATCTCATGGTTATGAGTATCTACCAGGATCTCCTCCTTTTGCCATCTTATTCTGTATTCATCTTAAAGTTTTAACCACTTTAAACCCTTATATCCGTAAGCAAAGCCAACAAGGACATACTGTCCTAATAGACACTAATCTTTTTAGTAGTCAAGTGGCTATTCCCAGAATGATTCGTTGGGAAGAAATTACATTCCCAAAACAGTGGCAGATTACAAACGCTGTTCCTACCAGACCTATAGTTAGACAGTCCATAGAGGATGTTATCCAAACCAGTAATGGAAATGTTTATTTAAAATTTCAGAGACCTTTTACCAGAAGTCGGTCTATTGGTAATGTTTCTTACAATGTTGATTTTCCTGAATCATCCAGACAATCTATGTCTGATCCCTTAGAATCTGTCTATCAAGAGTCCAAGAATCCTAGTAACGAGTCTGTTAAAAATGAAGACTTAATTAATGGAATTCATATTTCTAAAAATCAAATACCTCATTGTATTTATGAAACAAATACTCCTCAAAACAGAAGACCTTATAGTCCAACTGCTAGTGATATGAATTTTGAATGTTAATGGATTTTTTTCCTAATAGTAAAATTCGCCAATGTTTAAATCAGGAATTCATGCAGGACAAATACCAGAATTTTAGAAATTGGTATTTTAAAAATCATGACAATGAAAAATTAGCAGAAATTAAAATCAATTATTATACATATCTGAATAAGAACCAATGTATCATTTCATTTACCAAATGGTATTATAATTTTGCTTTAAAAAAGGAATTTTATACTGAAAAACAATTAAATGTTTTAACTGAAATCCAAAAATATTGGATCACCACAAGTGGAAATATTATCCAATCAATTCACCCCCCTCCTAAGTCTCTTGAACTTAGTTCAGGAAATGAAAACTTAAAACCTTTAGTCGTCAATCCGTATGTTGATATATCCAAAATACCCCATCAACAGGAAGAGGTTAAAATAAAAGATATTTTACCCTTATCCAAACAGAATAATTATACCAATTTATTCCTTCAAACTGTAGGAAAACAGTTTACCAAAATCGAAGAACAAATTCATAATATTCATGAAAATTGCCAAGTTGTCCCTCACAAGCTTGATCTCCAACCAGTAACTATAAAACCGCCATTAGAAGTTAGTAATTTTAAAATAAAATCTTCTAAACCTGATAATGAGTTTATAGATAATCTTTTAAATAAAATAAAAGATTTAAACCTCACAACTACACCTGCTTCCACTTCCCAGATTAATGTGATATCTGGAAACTCTTCCCATATCAGTAACAATGACACCGATAGTGATACCGATAGTCCTGTTATCTCTCCTAGTCATCTTTTAGAAATCCAGAATAACTTTTAGGAGATGCAGAGTGTCAATAAAGCCACTTATAGTAAAAAATATGTTAATCGTATGGCTTTAATCGGACCTAGTAGGTACTACTACCCTAGACCCACTCCCCAGGATATTATTTATGAAGAAGATTTTCTTCATTCTCAGAAATCTTACCATGGAAAAACCATTTATGAATGGAATATTGATGGTAAGACTGAATACCAAATTTTTGAAACCATCCATCATATCATGATGTATGCAACTGTCTGCAAACAAAATGACAATACTGACCATCAGATTTGTCGTTTCTTAGTAAATGGATTTACCGGCATCCTTAAAGGATGGTGGGATAATGCACTTACTACTATTCAAAGAACCGAAATTCTTCAATCCTACAAAGAAGAAATTGATCCTATTACCAGCCTCCTTACACGAAGAGAAGATGCTTGTTATACCTTTTTCAAGCTATCCTTCATTATTTTGTAGGACCTGGTCAAATGAATGCTGACAGAAGTAGAGAACTTCTACAGAACCTTCGTTGCCCATCCTTAACCCATTTTAGGTGGTACAAGGATATCTTTTTAATGAAAGTTATGCAAAGACCAGACGCTAACAGTGAACATTGGAAAGCCAAGTTTATTGATGGCCTTCCTACTTTCTTTGCTGAAAAAGTCCGTCAAAAGCTGAGAGATAAGCATAACCGGATGAGTATCCCTTATGACTAGTATTCTTATGGCCATCTCATTTCAGTAATTATTGAAGAAGGTTTATCCTTATGTAATGACATGAAACTTCAACAATTAATGAAAAAACATAATCTCACTAAAAGATATGAGATAGGAGAATTTTGCGATCAATTCTCTTATGATACAAAATTACAGTATCCTCAAAAAACTAAAAAATAGCAAAGTTCTAAAACTTCTAGACCTCATCGGAAACGCTCTTCTAAAAAATCTTCTAATAACAAAACCCCTAAAAAAGCTTCTAAGAAGAGAAAGAGCAGTAATAAAAAAGATAAATCCAAAACTCAATATTATAAATGCGGTAAAACAGGACATTTTGCTAATAAATGTAAATCCAAATTAAAGCAAAAGCTTAATGCTTTATCCCTAGATGAGGATACCCAACAGCAGATTATTAATTGCTTAATAACCAGTAGTTCTGAGTCAAGCTCAGATAATGATCTTGCCGAAATTTATTCTGAATCTGATACTAATTCTGATAATGATCAGTGTCAAATTTGCACTGTTAATAACTGTAACACAACTACTGAAGCCGATTATTGGAAAGCCATCGTTTAGATGAATGGTTTAGATGTTGGGGGACCCAGCATAAATGTCTTAACTGATACCCAGAAGTCTCTCCTTGACTTAGCTGACAAAATTGCAGATCCCGAAATTAAATTAAAATTTTTAGAAATCTGTTATAAAAATCAAAAACCTGAGGAAATTCTTCCTATTGATCAGTATAGTATGCGTAAAGTTATCAGACGCATGAAAGATATTTCTACCTCTGAAAAGCCTACTACCATTCAGGATCTTAAAACCAAAATAAATATTTTAAAATCTGAAATAAAGTAATTACAAAATACTAATATTATAATTTTCCAGGATCTAAATAACATCAAACAACAGCTAAATAATAAGAAGGATGATTATGTTGCACCTTCCAAACAACCTGAATCTTCTGATACACCAGAATCCTCTGAACATTATTTAATGCTTATGAATCAAGTAGTTTTTCAGAAATAGTATATCCGAATTACTTTTGTCATTAAACCTGATTTTATTATTAAAGATGCCATTGCCTTGGTTGATAGTGGTGCTGATATGAACTGTATTCAGGAAGGATTAATTCCTACTAAGTACTTCCAGAAAACTACTCAATCCTTGACTAGTGCGAGCGGTAATACTTTGAATATTAAATACAAAATTCTAGAAGCCTTAATCTGTAATCAAGGTTTATGTTTACCTACCTCTTTTGTCCTTATCCACAATATGAATCAAAGTATCATTTTGGGTACTCCCTTTTTGTGTCTTTTAATGCCTATTTCAAAAATTGATACTTTAGGTATTCACACTACTCTAAATAACAGACATATTGTTTTTGAATTCATAACAGAACCCTATACTAAAGAATTAAATCAAGTTAAGCATATGATTTATTCTAAGGAAAAACAGATAAATTTTATCAAAAAGGAAATAAAATTTCTTACTACTGCACAGAGAATTTTACAGCCTTCTTTACAGGAAAAAATAAAATTAATTCATAAGACTCTTCAAGTCGAAATCTGCAGTGATGTCCCTAATGCCTTTTGGAATAGGAAGAAACATATTATTTCTCTTCCTTATATCCCAGATTTCAATGAGAAAAATATCCCTACTAAATCTCGACCTAGTCAGATGAAGAAGGAATATTTGCTCCTTTACAAAACTGAAATTAAGTCTCTTCAACAAAAAAAATTAATAAAACCCAGTACTTCTCCCTGGAGTTGTACATCTTTTTATGTTAATAAAAATTCAGAAATTGAGCGAGGAACCCCCCGTCTTGTTATTAATTATAAACCACTGAATGAAGCCCTTCAATGGATTCGATATCCAATTCCGAATAAGAAGGACCTTCTTGACAGACTTCATGATGCCACTATTTTCTCTAAATTTGATATGAAATCGGGATTTTGGCAAATACAAATCAGAGAACATGATACTTATAAAACCGCTTTTACAGTACCCTTTGGTCATTACGAATGGAATGTCCTTCCATTTGGTGTCAAAAATGGACCTTCTGAATTTCAACATATCATGAATGATAATTTTAATCCCTTTACTGAATTTATTATTTGTTATATTGATGATGTCTTAATTTTCTCAACATCCATTGAACAACACATTAAACATTTAAACATTTTTTAAAATGTTATCATAAAAAATGGTTTGGTAGTTTCTGCTCCTAAAATGAAACTCTTCCAAACAAAAATCAGATTTCTTGGACATAATATTTTCAATGGAACTATTATTCCAATTGATAGATGTATTGAATTTGCATCTAAATTTTCGGATGAAATTAAAGATATTAATCAACTGCAAAGATTTTTGGGAAGTCTAAATTATATTAGAGACTATTACCCTAATCTTTCTCAGGACGCTGCTATTCTATACACCCGGTTAAGAAAAAACCCTTTACCTTGGACTATTGAACATACTGATGCAGTACAAAAGATCAAAACTAGAGTTAAACAGCTACCTTGCCTTTCTCTACCCAATCCTGAATGGAAGAAGATTGTTCAAACTGATGCTTCTAATACAGGATATGGTGGTAATCTAAAACAATTTAATCCTAACAGTAAAATAGAAGATCTTATTCATTTTACTTCAGGAGTTTGGAAAGGACCTTCTTTAAATTATCCTACCATAAAGAAAGAATGTCTTTCCATTGTTAAATGTGTTTTAAAATTTCAAGATGATCTTTTGAATCAACACTTTTTAATTCGAGTCGATTGCTCAGCTGCAAAATAGATATTTAAGAAGGATGTACAAAATCTAGCTTCTAAACAAATATTTGCCATATGGCAAAGCATTTTATCAGTATTTGACTTTGATATTGAATATATCAAAGGAAAACAAAATTCTTTACCACATTTTCTAACCAGAGAATATTTGCAGGAATGACCAGTAGAAACCGTAGCCGCGGTCAAAGAGGCCGAGGCAGAGCTAATCTGTACTATACAGAATTTCCTACTCTGAATGCTCAGAACAGTAACTCTTCGACTTCTTCTAGCCAACCTACAGTAAAAGATGTTCTTCTATTACTAGAACAATATATTCAAAACGTAAATGTGGATGAAACAGTATTGATCATTGAACAGAATGATGAAAAATAGATGAAAGATCCATGGGAGATAAAAAGGCGTTATTTAACGACCTAACAGTCTCCTCCTCGTTTTAATCAGTACCGTTATGTTTATGAACAGATTATCATCGAAACAGCATCTATGGACATTAAGCATACGCTTCATGATCCTACTAAGACAACAATCCCAATTCAATACAGTAAAACAACTGTCAAGAGCATCATGCCTCTTGCCAATTGGGGTATCAATCCTCATACCACCCGTACTATTGAATCCAGTCATACAACAGAAACCCATTATAGTTATTGGGATTATATTGATTCCTTTACCCAAGTATTCTATTACCAGAATCCTATCCACAATCATACTTGGTTTATCCGAGTTTGTCCCGATGTCCTTAAAAATAAAATTCCCAACTAGTTTTTAGTTTGGTGGGATAAGATTGGTATCACCATTGAAACCTTACCAGAATCAGTTCAAACAGCATTCAAGGAATGGCAAGTTGCTTATTCCCATATACCAGTAAATAGAGATTTATCCATGTCCAAATTATTTCCCCATTTTATAATCCGTTTCAGTATCCCTTGGATTTGGAAATGGGATTTCCGATGCGATTACCAAAATAAGATTCCCCGTCTCAAAAGGATATTCTTTACCAAATGGTGGGATAAAGGTCTTAATCCGACATTACCAGAACTCCTTAAAACTATAAAGAACCACACCCATGCTTGCCTTGATGTTATCCCGCAAAGCCTTCCTTCACCAATACCAGTTAATCCTTTTGTTAAAATTCAGGCAGATTTAAAATAAAAGTTTCCTAATCTCACTGAAACAGAATTAATTGTTAAAACTATGGATTACATGAAGACTAAATTCTTACAATCCTTAGTCCCTGATGATGTTTCTATGAAAACAGTTAGCGATGAAGAATCTAAACAGGATGATAATCAATTTAATGTCCTAGCCGGAGAAAGTCAAGAACCGGAGCCCACAATGGGAGACTTTTGGGATTCTCTCACCTCCATGATTTCTGAAAAGATGGAACAGGACAAGAAAGGAAAAGGAAAAGCATAAAGCTATCCTCCACTACAGAAAGGTAAACCAATAATCCGAAAAGAACAAAAACAATGTCTCTACTTTCCAGAAAGTTTAGCCAGCTGCTCTCCATTACCAGTAAAGGACGCCAGCTTTCCTCCACTCAACCGACAAGCTGTCTCACACCTTCCACCTTCCACGGCTGAGACTTAAAGAAGAAAAAAGAAAGGATTATTGATCGACTCCACTGACAAGGACACGCCTGATCCTTTCTTATCTTCTCACTTGTATAAATTGGGATACCTCACCCTTTATTGAGGTAGAACTTTTCTTAACATTTTCTCTGTACTCTCCCTCTCTCTTTGCAAAATATATATAAAAGTTTGAAGTTTAAAGATCTACAGAGCTCTACTGTAAGTTTAAATTATTACTTCTGTTAATTATTATGTTTCGTTACTTGAGCTTTTAGATTATCATATAGGTAAAAGTAATCGTTATAAAATAGCATATCAAACTACCACTAATCACCATAATCGTTCTTATTTTCTAGAACAGTTTGATAAATCTAAACAGTTAATTGGTTTAACCAAAGAAGCCATACAGGAAGAAACCTTCAGGCTTATAGTTTTGGGTAGACCCCCAAACCAATAGTAACTTCATGAGACCATATATGTAGTAATTTATCTGTTAATATATATCCAATATGCATTTAAATTATCCATGTCATTTTATTAAATGAGACAAGTTTAAGTTTGATACTTGAATAAGTGAAACGTCATCCAAGTCGCGTTTAGGACTTTGCCTTTAGCCGTGTTATGGCGTTGTGGCTTTTATCCTCTGTAAACCGTTGACAGACGTGCTTATTCTGTATCCATCTTGATCCTGCCCTCCTTTGGTGGTAAGGTTTCAATGGTGATACCAATCTTATCCCACCAAACGAAAAACCTGTTGGGAATTTCGTTTTTAAGGACATCGAGACAAACTCGGATAAACCAAGTATGGTTATGGATAGGATTCTGGTAATAGAATACTTGGGTAAAGGAATCAATATAATCCCAATAACTATAACGGGTCTAAATCTTCTGATACACCATGCAGGCACTATGGAAATACTATGCAGGCACTATGCAAATACTATGCAGACACTATGCAAACACTATGTATAATAAAATATAATATATTCTAATTATTACATTACTAATACCAATAAAATAAAACTGAGTGACTTATTACGTAAGCATCAATAATCAATACCGTGTGCTACTATGTAACCACGCGTATTATTGTACTTTTACTAGCGAGTAGTTCAACAGTATTAATGGTAAAATTTTCGCCGTTATTTTTAATAAAATATTTTTGTCATTTTCTCAATCTGACAATAATTCTGTTGTGGGGTCCACCAATGATTGTGTCGTCGTACGAATATTCTCTGTTAAAACGAATATTCCCCGACCAATCGAATATTATATAACAACTTACGTACTTTGCAAAATTTATAAATATTACCCATAACTATAACATTATATCAATTTCACTCCATAATATAAAAAAATAATATTTATAGAAAATTCATCTTTATTCAAAAAGTTGGGGTCTTACAACCTCCCCTTCTTATGAAATTTTTCCCTCGAAATTAGGGTACGTACCTGGTATATCGAAGAGGTAAGGATAGCTTGACTTCATTTCAGATTCTAACTCCCAGGTCATTTCCTCAACATCGTGGTTTCTCCACAAAACTTTGACTTGAGGAATAACCTTGGAGTATAGAATGTGTTCCTTCTTATCCAAGATTTGAACATGAACCTCTTCATATGTTAAATCTTCATCTATTTTGTCCGGTTCTAACTCAATAATGCGGTTCGAGTCTTTCACATATTTACGTAACATGGATATGTGAAAAACGTTATGAACATGAGATATACTTGGCGGTAAAGCGACTCTATAAGCCACAGCTCTTACTCGATCGAGGATTAAAAATGGGCCAATGAATCGAGGATTGAGCTTTCCTCTCTTTTCAAATCTCGTAACTCCTTTCCACGGAGCAACTCGTAACAACACATGATCTTCTATATCAAATTCTACGTCCTTTCGATAAAGATCAGCATAACTCTTTTGTCGATCTTGTGAGGTTTTTATACGTTGTCGGAACGTTTGAATCTTTTCCGTAGTCATACGTGCCAACTCCGATCCCAACAACGTTGCTTCACCCACCTCATCTCAGCATACTAGAGAACGACACTTTTTTCCATACAACGCCTCGAATAGAGCCATGCCAATACTTACTTATTAACTGTTGTTGTAGGAAAACTCCACCAATGGTAAGAACTTATCCCAACTTCCCTTGAAGTTAAGGACACAGAGTCTTAATAAATCTTCAAGAGTTTGAATAGTCCTCTCTGATTGTCCGTCCTTCAGGGGATGATATGCCGAACTAAATCGTAAATCCGTGCCCATAGCTTTTTGCAAACTAACCCAAAATCGTGAAGTGAATCTTGTATCCCGATCAGAAACTATGGATACTGGCATACCATGCAGTCTTACAATCTCGTTTATGTACATACGAGCAAGACGTTCAAGTGTATAAGTTTCTCGTATTGGTAAGAAATGAGCAGATTTGGTCAATCTATCAACAATGGCCCAAATTGCATCAATGCCTTGAGAAACCTTGGGAAGACCAGTAACAAAATCCATGGTAATGTGCTCCCACTTCCATTCTGGAATTTCAAGTGGTTGCAATGGACCTTTTGGTACTTAATGCTCCGCCTTAACTCGTTGACAAGTTAAACACCTTGAGATAAACAGCGCTATATCTCTCTTCATATTGCTCCACCAAAATATATGACGAAGATCACGATACATTTTGGTACTCCCAAGATGGATTGTAAACGGTGTGTTGTGCGCCTCCATCATGATTTTATACTTTAAATCAGGGTTGTTAGGAACATAAAGTCTGGAGTTGACTCGAAATATTCCTTCTTCATCGATTCTTGCTTCCGGCATAGCACCTTCTTGCACTTTCTTTCTCATACGCATCAGCTCCAGGTATGTAGCTTGAGCAGCTTTAACTTTATCAATTAAAGTCGGTTCTACTCGTATATTTGACATCATCACATGGGTCCCTGGAGTCTTTAACTCTATCTCCATCCTTTGCAAGTCACACAAAATGGGCCTTTGCATTGTCAATATTGTACTCGTACCCGTATATGATCTTCTACTCAATGCGTCAGCTACCACGTTCGCTTTTTTAGGATGGTATTGGATGGTATGATCATAATCTTTCAACAGTTCAAGCCAACGTCGTTGTCGTATGTTGAGTTCCTTTTGAGTGAAGAAATATTTGAGACTTTTATGATCCGTAAAGATCTCCACCTTCTCCCTATACAAGTAATGCCTTTAAATTTTAAGTGTGAAAATAACAGCTGTTAACTCTAGGTTATGAGTAGGATAATTCCTCTCATATTCTTTGAGTTGTCTTGAGGCATAGGCTATGACTTTCCCATGTTGCATGAGAAAACATCCCAACCCTTTGCCCGAAGCATCACTGTAGATGAAAAATCCCTTCGAGCCAGATGGTATTGTCAGAACAGGTGCTGAAATGAGTCTCCTCTTGAGTTCTTGAAAACTCTTCTCACATTCTTATCTCCAACCGAACTTTGTATCTTTTCGAGTCAGCTAAGTTAATGGAGTAGCGATTCGAGAAAATCCTTCCACGAATCTCCTATAATAACCAGCTAAACCGAGAAAGCTATGTACTTCGGTCACTGATTTAGGTCGCTCCCAGCTTTGAATAGCTTCAATCTTTACCGGGTCAATAGATATTCCATGACTTGATACTACGTGCCCAAGGAATGCTACTTCCTCAAGCCAGAACTCGCATTTCTTCAACTTGGCATAAAGCTTGTATTCACGAAGCTTTTGGAGTGTCAGCCTCAAATGTTGCTTATGATCTTCATAAGGATGTCATCAATAAAGACGACCACAAAGTGATCCAAATATTCCTTGAATACTTGGTTCATCATATCCATGAAGGCAGCAGGAGCATTAGTCAATCCAAAGGATATGACTAGGAATTCATAATGCCCATACCGAGTTCTGAAAGCCGTCTTTGGAATGTCATTTGTTCTAATCTTCAATTGGTGATATCCGAAACGAAGATCAATCTTTGAAAAGAATTTTTGCTCCTTGCAACTGGTCAAACAGATCATCAATACGTGACAACGGGTACCTATTTTTGATGGTGACATGATTCAACTCCCGATAATCAATACAAAGTCGCATACTCCCATCTTTCTTCTTCACGAATAGAATAGGAGCACCCCAAGGAGAAGTACTAGGACGAATAAAGCCAATGTCTAACAATTCCTGCAGTTGGGTCTTTAACTCCTGAAGTTCAATAGCACCCATTCGATATGGGGCTTTGGAAATGGGTTTTATAACGGGTTCAAGGTCGATACAAAATTCAATTTCACGCTCTGGGGGTAGGCTAAGAAGTTCTTCAGGGAATACATCAGGAAATTCATTAACAATAGAAATATCATTCAAAACTGAAGTATTTTTGTTTAAATCCGTGACCTGAGCTAAGAAAGCTTGACATCCGTTTTTCAACAAACGAATAGCTTTATGGCTTGAGATGACAGTGATTGATTTTAATGGTTTGGTTGCTTGAATTCGCATAATAGGTTGATTAGGAATATGAAAGCTAACAACCTTACGAAAACAATCAATTTTTGCATGATAAGTAGTTAACCAATCAATCCCTAGAATTACATCAAATGCAAGTATTTTCAATGAAATAAGATCGACAGGTAATGTGAGGGTACCGATTTGAACCAAATAAGACTTATAAACCGTGGATGTAATGAAGGTTTCTCCCAATAGAGTTTCAACAGATAAGTCAAAGTCCAATTTCTCTGGAGTCAAATTTAAACGTTGAGCGCAAGTAGGAGAAATAAAAGAATGGGTAGAACCGGTATCAAATAAAGTATAGACTTCGCTAGAGTTTATAATAAGCTTACTCGTGATGACCTCATTCGGGTTCCTTGCTTTCTGGGAGGTCACAACAAACGCTCTCCCTTGCACTACCAGCTTTTAGTTTTCTAGGACAACCTTTGGTGCCTCCATCCTAGTTAAATTTGTCTTCAGTGAATGACAAAATCGGGCTAAGTGACCTTCTCTTCCACAATTATAACATGCTTTGGACGGCATCGCGCAGTTTGGATTGATGTGTCCCTCCCCTCCGCATTTGAAGCATATGATCGGTGGTCGTTCTCCTTCCTTAACAACGGGTGCTGGTTCTGACGTCTTTCCATCATTGTTGAATCTCCTCTTCTTGAAATGTCCATTCTTACTATTTTGGCCCTGATTACCACCGAAGTGGTTACCATTTCTGGCCTATTAATTCCCTTCACGCTTGTTGTCACCGCTTCGATGACTGCTCTCCCTGGAATTATCATTTTGCCAGCTGCTCTCTTTTGGTTACGTTAACTCATTATCGCCCTCCACTAACTGAGCCCTATTCACAACATCTGAATATAAACACAATTTATGAGAAATAAGATGTTGACGTATCTCCGGCTTCAAACCTCTTAAAAACATCCGCGTCATTCTTTCTTCATTATCAACAAAGTGGGACACAAACCGGGACAACTCGAAAAACTTAGCTTCGTACTGTGACACAGTCATATTATTCTGCTCCAACTTGATGAACTCTACCTCCTTCATGTGACGAATACTTTCGGGAAAGTACATGTCATTGAACATTTCTTGGAACTTCTCCCAAGACATCTTCAGTGCAGCAAGTTGAGTACGCTTTATCGATTCCCACCAGTAATCTGCCTCTCCTCGCAACATAAAGGTGGCAAAGGGAACCTTTTACTCCTCGGCGCATCCCAAGACATCAAATATCTTGGTGATCTGCTTTATCCGCATTTTCGCCTTAAGTGGTTTTGGTTCTCCAATAAACTCTGGTGGTCCTAGCTCCTTGAACTGTTTAGCGGTGACCGTCCGAGAGTTTTCAGTATTTTCACCTACATTTTAGACAAGAGCCGCTCTCGCCTGCTGTTGCATGAATTGTATAAAGCCTCTGAACATTCTATCATTCATCATTTGGTCAGTGTTGTTGTTTGCATGAGGATTATCGCCTTCCTGATGCACATTATCCTGATTATTGATATGTGGTGAATCAACGGTCGCCTGTGCTCCATTGTTATTCTCAACATTCTCGGATGTCATTTTCAGGTACTGCCACAAAACAAAAGGTTAATTAACATGTAACATATTATCCCTATATTCTGACCGACCAATTAAATACAAAAAAAAAACTTAGGTAGGTCATACTAGTGAAGGAATTCCCCGTCTCTCACATCATAGTTCTATTCTCACATCTTAGCCAGAATCATATCCCTAAGCTCTGATACCAACTGTGACGCCCCCAAAATAGGTATACATCACCTATTCTGAGTCGCCAAATACATGGTACAAAATATAAATACAATCGTTAATATACGACAAGAGAGCTGTGAGTTTTAATACAAATATTGTCTTCTAGACAATATCCACTCTCAGAATAAGTCCTCGTTATATTTATTATCACACTATTTAACAGAATAGTGAGGACTACTAATACTATCATCTGGTCCATCACTCCGTTCCCCGACTCGTCCCAGCTATAATCTCATTTCCTGAAGAGAACAATGAAAGAAAGGGTGAGCTCAACTAGCCCAGTAAGAAATATTATAACTAAGATAATGCAGAATAAATTATCATTAGCCTTAAACAGTGTTAAGCTGATAAATATAACAAACATCAAGTTTAACTGCAGCGGAACAAGCAATTCATTAGAAGAGTCAAGTAGAGAATAAAATCTACTATCTTCTATGATTTAAAAGGTTTTTCATAACTTTTATCGCTGAGACTCAGCATAATAAATAATCCACATCAACCCTGTACTACGGCCAAGGATATTCATTAGTATCACAACCATAAATTATCCATGCACCACATCCAAGGATATTCGTTTATTCATCAATGGTCATGATCATGCCAACAACTGTCCATCAATGCACTACGGGCCAATGAGGACTTTTACCACATCATTTGTAACATTACGGTAATGATTATACCGAATAATACATGGTCATAATCATACCAAGTCCATCTATGCACTACAGGCCACAGATGACTTTCAACAAAATATAAACATGAGGATGATGACAATGATATAATAATTCAATAAAACAAGTTCAAGAATTAACTTATCCAGGAACAAATAACGTCCAAATTGTCAACATGATACTGGATGAAGTGCAAATATCAAGGATATTCCACTAATTTTATGGAGTATAAAAGCCAAAACTTTAACCAACTGAGTACAATAAAGAATGAAATAACAAAAGAAATCACCAGACATGCGATAGACCGCACAGACATGTTATTCCAACAGAATAATAAATAACGGAACCAGGTCATGCGTAAACGCACCGACAGGATATTCCGACAGAATAATAGATAATGGAACCAGGTCCGACGTAAACGCACAGACAGGATATTCTGACAGAATAATAGATAATTGAACCAGGTCCGACGTAAACGCACAGACAAGATATTCCAACAGAATAATAAAGAATTGAATAACAGAAGAATTTCACCAAGTATAGGGTAGCCCGCGTATACAGGTTATTCCAACAGAATAATAAATAATAGAATAACAAAAGTTCTCTTCGTGAATACAAAAGAAATAATACCCCTTACCGTAAAAAAAACTGAATATAAGAGTAGGGAAGTAGTAGAATACTTTTCTATAGTTTCTTTCTAATTTCTCTCTTTAGAGTTTCAGTGAATTCGTAAGAAAATAATGAAGGAATGAGCTTCTATTTATAGAAAAATGGACTGCATAGTAACTAACTCATGAACGGTCTAGATTGATTTATTTTAATCTGACGGTCCATATTTAAAACAAAATCTTTTAAATAAAATATAATATATTCTATTTATAATCTAATAAAATGAATAACTTTATAAAAGATTTTACTATGCAAACACAATGAGGTACTATGCAAACACTATGTATAATAAAATATAATATATTCTAATTACTGTCTAATAAAATAGATAACTTTATAAAAGTATTCTGTTTTATATAAAAAGATTTTACTATTAGCCTAATAAAACGAATAACTTTATAATAGTATTCTGTTTTATATAAAAAAAATTTCTGTTTTATTACATTAATAATACCAATAAAACAAAACTGAGTGACTTATCACGTAAACATCAATAATCAATATCGTATGGTACTATGTAACCACGCGTATTACTGTACTTTTACTACCGAGTAGTTCAACAGTATTAATGGTAAAACTTCCGCCGTTATTTTTAATAAAATATTTTTGTCGTTTTCTCAATCCGACAATAATTCTGTTGCGGGGTCCACCAATGATTGTGTCGTCGTACGAATATTTTCTGTTAAAACGAATATTTCTCGATCAATCGAATATTATATAACAACTTGCGTACTTTGCAAAATTTATAAATATTACCCACAACTATAACATTATATAAATTTCACTCCATAATATTAAAAAATAATATTTATAGAAAATTCATCTTTATTCAAAAAGTTGGGGTCTTACAGATTTTATTTTATTTTCGCTATTTTTTGCAATTTGATTGCTTCTTTGATTTTCACAAAACCTAACAGTGGTATCAGAGCCAAACTTTATGCAAATTTTTAATTCTTTTGATTCCATATATGTATGGGTATGTATTTTGAATAATTTATTAGGAATAATTTATTGTATAAAATTATTATATTATGAAAGATAAAATCAATTTTCGAAATTCTATATATCATAAACTATTTTTTTTTCCGACTGTGATTACCAGTGATTTGCGTGATACATCATTGTAATCTTTCCAATGCATGGTTCCACGTGGTTAGTATATATATATATATATATATATATATATATATATATATATATATATATATATATATATATATATATATATATATAGTACCCAGGATAAGTTTTCAAGGATGGTATCATAGTAACCATGACTCACGTTATTATTATTATTATTATTATTATTATTATTATTATTATTATTATTATTATTATTATTATTATTATTATTATTATTAACGTAATAATTTTATAATTAAAATAAAGAGTTTATTTTAATCTTGAAATTGGATTTCATGCAACATAAAATTGCCCATTAAATGATATCTATATATATATGGAATGATTTTATTTATTGATACATATGGTGATATGTATGATAATAAATGGGATTGATTATGAACTATTGACCAATGTGATTGGATTTATTTTGGTTGGATGTTTGAATGAATGAGTTTTATTAAATGGGGTCTGCGTACCTCGTCTTTTCTGATTTTCTTCTTAATGTAAATTCTATCTCTCTCTTATGTACTTCCCCTTAACTACTGATCAAGGTTTCTATTTAAATTAAATAGTTTAATTGTATAGGATTAGTTAGAATTTTTTGAAGAATCGAAGATCAAGGAGCGCTCGAAGACCCATTTATAATGGAGCCCGGGTTTAAATGTAATAATTATATTTAAATGTTTATTCTTGCACCCTAGGGTTTGACCTTTTGGTTCACTTGGTGGCTCTAGTGAACCAAATTAGAATAAAAATCCATAATCAATCCGGGTAGAATATTGTATTCTATATGTGCATGCTAGTATTATATATATTATATATTATGCAAACATGCTTCGCATGTTTAATAATATGACGCGTATTTTATATATATATTTGCATGCGCGCTAAACAAGATGAGACTAATAATAACAAACCCCTCAATGAAATTATATTAAGTTGTAACGTTCAAAGATATTTGGAATATTGAACGTCGAAATTATATATTTGCATGCGCGCTAAACAAGATGAGACTAATAATAACAAACCCCTCAATGAAATTATATTAAGGCGAGTATTAAATATTTGAGATTTTGCTTTTATTACATTTGATGTTTATAAGGAATTGAGCATTACCACTTTGTTGTGCACACACAAGGGCTGTAGTTTTCTCTTCACTTATATGGAAATGCTGGGTATGACTTAACTTAAATCATTTTAGTTCGATGTGCACACACTTGACCATTATGATTTAAGAGGCAAAATATAAGGAGTTACATGATGATGTAATTGACAAGAGTTGTCTACCTATTTATTTATATATAGTTTGTTGTGCACACACAAGGCTATATACATTTGAAATGGGATCCTTATTCTCACTAATAAATCTTTAATTAGATATTGGCGAACTATATTCATGAGGGTAATATAGTTTGAAGAAAATAGTGGGAGATACCAACATAAAATAAGACCTAATTTATTTTGGTAATTAATTAAATGAATGTTTGCTAAAATATTATCTTTTTACATGCAGAATTTTGAAAATGTCACATTCACTAATTTCACTGCGTAGCATACTTGATGCTAACAAACTAACCGAACCGAATTACACGGACTGGTTAAGGAATCTGAGAATTGTTCTCACTGCTGAAAAAATTTCTTATGTCCTAAATTCCCCTGTACCTGCAAAAGTTGCAGAAATAGCCTTTGAGGAAGAGATTGCTACTTTTAAACAGTGGCAAGATGATGCATCAGTGGCTCAATGTATCATGTTCGCATCCATGAGTAACGAGCTTCAGCGTCAGCATGAAAACATGGATGCTCCTACTATGCTACTGCACCTTCAAGAGTTGTATGGTGAGCAAAGTAGGACTGCTAGATATGAAATATCTAAGGAGCTCTTCCGATCTCGGATGACCGAGGGCACTACCATTGAGACTCATGTCTTAAAGATGATCAATCTGATTGAACGTCTTGGACAACTTGGGTTCATCATGGATGGGGAGTTGAGTCAAGATTTAGTCTTGCAGTCACTCCTAGATACCTTCTCACAATTTATAGTGAATTTTCACATGAATAAGTTAGATGTCAGCTTGCCTGAATTACTTAACATGTTGAAAACTGCTGAAGGTCACTTCCCATCAAAGAAGAACCATGTCTTACTGGTGGATGATTCCTACAGGAAAAGGAAGAGGCCCAAGGTATCTTCTGAAAAGAAGAAATCCAAGAAGGCTAAGGGAAAGGCAAAAGTGAAGGATCAAAAGAAGCCTGATCTAGCTAGCAAAGGAATTTGCTTCCATTGCAACAAGTCGGGTCACTGGAAGAGGAACTGCAAGGATTATCTTGCGGAACAAATACAGAAGAAGCTTGGAGAAGCTTCAAATCCTAATCAAGGTTTGTTTATGATTGAAATTAATTTTTTTGAAAGTCAATCTTCTACTTGGGTATTGGATACCAGCTGTGGTGCTCACATATGTAATAATATGCAAGGACTGGTCAGAAGTAGAAAGCTGAGTAATGATGAGGTCATCCTACGAGTGAGAAATGGAGCAAAGGTTGCTACATTAGCTATAGGGACTTATTGTTTAGCACTGCCTACGGCCAAATCCATTAGTTTAAATAATTGTTATTTTGTTCCGTCACTTATTAGAAATATTATTTCAATATCTGTATTGGATATGGATGGTTTTAACATTATAATAAAGAACAATAGTTGTTCTATTTATAATAATAGTGTTTTATATGGTGTTGATAATTTACGAAATGGACTTTACATTCTTGACTTGCATGAAAATATACTTCAAATTGAATAAATTAAGAAAAGGAAAAGAGATGATGTTAATTATACTTATATGTGGTATTGTAGACTCGGTCATATTAATGAAACAAGATTATCCAAGTTGCATAGAGATGGGCTCCTAGAGCTATCAGATTATGAATCATATCTAACTTGTGAATCTTGTCGCATGGGAAAAATGACTAAATCTCCTTTTAGTGGAAAAGGAGAAAGAGTTACAGAGTTGTTAGCGTTGGTACACACGGATGTATGTGGACCTATGACAACGAATGCACGGGAGGGTATTCTTATTTTATTACATTCACTGATGATCACTCAAGATTTGGATATGTGTATTTAATGAAATACAAATCTGAATCATTTGAAAAGTTCAAAGAGTTCAGAAGTGAAGTAGAGAAACAAACGGGCAAAAGTATTAAGATTCTTCGATCAGATCGAGGTGGTGAATACTTAAGCGGTGAGTTTCTCAATTGTCTCAAAGAAAATGGTATAATCTCATAATGGACTCCACCAGGGACGCAACAGCTAAATGGTGTGTCTGAAAGGAGAAATCGAACACTGTTGGACATGGTTCGTTCCATGATGAGTTTTACCGATCTTCCGGTATCATTATGGGGATATGCCCTAGAAGCGGCTACATATCTACTAAATAAGGTTTCCTCGAAATCCGTCCTTAAGACTCTATATGAGATGTGGACAGGGAGGATGCCTAGTCTTAAGCATGTTAAGATTTGGGGATGTCCAGCTTATGTGAAAAGGTTTCAGAATGATAAGCTTGGGACAAGATCTGATAAGTGTACTTTTGTGGGATGTCCTAAAGAAAGTTTAGGATATTATTTCTACAATCCTACTGAACAAAAAGTGTTTGTTGCCAAACATGCTGCCTTCTTGGAAAAGGAGTTTATCCTTGAAGGGGTCAGTGGGAGGAAAATAGATCTTGAAGAAATTCAAGAACCACAAACCACTACAGATCAAATGGATGAACCTGTCCAAGTAGAGATTCCTTCTGTACCACACCCTATTCGTAAATCTGGAAGAGTACCAAAGATACCTGATAAGTATGGACTTTTCATAGAAGATGAAGATGAGGTACGCATCATTGATGATGATGATCCATTAAATTACGAATAGGCTATGAGTAGCAAAGACTCAGAGAAGTGGCAAGAAGCCATGAAATTCGAGATGGACTCCATGTATGAGAACCAAGTATGGACTTTGGTTTCACCACCTGAAGGCATTAAGCCTATTATGTGTAAATGGGTCTTTAAAAGAAAGACTGGAACAGATGGCAAGGTAGAGACCTATAAGGCCCGACTGGTCGCAAAAGGTTTCAAACAAAGACAAGGAGTTGACTATGACGAAACCTTCTCACCAGTAGCAATGCTCAAGTCCATTCGAATTTTGCTTGCGATTGCAGCTTACCATGACTACGAAATCTGGCAGATGGACGTGAAAACGGCCTTCCTCAATGGAAAACTTGAGGAAGATGTGTATATGACATAGCTAGAGGGATTTGTTTCAAAGGTTGGAACAAATCAAGTCTATAAGCTACAATGATCCATTTATGGATTGAAGCAAGCTTCTCGTAGGTGGAACATGAGACAATCAAAGAGTTTGATTTTATCAAAAATGAGGACGAACCATGTGTGTACAAGAAGGTTAGTGGGAGCGCTGTTTCATTCCTCGTATTATATGTTGATGATATATTACGGATAGGGAATGATATTCCTATGCTATAATCAATTAAAATCTGGTTATCTAAACACTTATCCATGAAGGACTTGGGAGAAGTGTCCTATATTTTGGGGATAAAGATCTATAGAGATAGATCTAAAAGGATGCTTGGCTTGTCCCAAGGAACGTACATTGACTCGATGTTAAAGGGTTTAGCATGGAAGATTCCAAAAGAGGTCTCATGCCGATGAGCCATGGAATACATCTCTCCAAGAAACAGCCCCAAAGACACCTGAGGAGAGAGACCGTATGAGTAAGATTTCTTATGCTTTAGCAATAGGATCTATCATGTACGGTATGATATGTACTAGACCAGATGTCGCTCATACACTTAGTATAACAAGCAGATATCAGTCGAATCCAAGAGAAGAACACTAGAAGGCAGTGAAAAATATCCTAAAGTACTTAAGAAGAACTAAGGATGTATTTCTTGTCTACGGTGGGTCTGAATTGAAACTAGAGGGCTTTACAGACTTAAGTTTTCAAACAGACTAAGATGACAGTAAATTCGTTTTGGGGTATGTGTTTGCCTTAAATGATGGTGCAGTGAGTTGGAAGAGTTCCAAACAACAAACAGTTGTTGATTTAGTGACAGAGGCAGAGTACATAGCTACAAGTGAAGTTGCAAAGGAAGCTATTTGGATGAAGAAGTTCATTATCGAACTTGGTGTGGTTCCTAGCATTATAGGACCAGTGCCTTTATTCTGTGACAACACCGGAGCTGTTGCGCAGGCTAAGGAACCCAGGTCTAATCAGAAATCTAAACACGTGTTGCGGCGGTTTCATTTGATCAAAGAGATCATTGAAAGAGGAGACGTCACCCTAGAGCGCGTGGACTCTCAAGATAATATTATAGATCTATTTACTAAAGCGTTAACACAACAACAGTTCGATCGTCACTTAGAGTAGATGGGTATGAGATACCATGGCGATTGGCTTTAGTACAAGTGGGAGATTGAAAGTAGTATGCATACAAGCCAATCATGTATGATGATAAAGCATATACTTTGTAATCAATCTTTTTTATTTATTAATAAAAGAATTATTTATTAAAGGCATTTATTATCTACATGGTGCTGTTTTAATAATATGTGATAAACTCATAGTTTTAAGCAATGCTTTTAGAATCGTGATGCGATCATGCTAATGAGATCTAAATTCTTAGATAGCTTAAAACTAAAATGTTCCTAATCAATGGATTACTAAAAAGGGGATTAGTGAATTCGGATAGATTGGTACGTACGTTGCTTGCTCATTGGATGAGGATGATTGATCTCATGATCATTTATGTGGGGACACTAAAGCAAGTATGTAGGTGCTTATTAGAGAATAATTTCACTGAACGTGACTCGCTAAGGAATATCTAATAGAGTTTTACTTGCCTGTCAATAGGAATTCCTGGAGTGATAGTAGTACAAATGATCCTTAGACTTGAGATCATCATAGTATCTTATATATAATGAATTACACTTTGACTTATTCCTTAAGACTCGTAGAGTATATCAAAAGGTATGCTTGGGTGTAATAAGTTATATATGAAGATAATGAATGATCAATAAAGAATTTACCACTTATAGTAAAAAGAAGAGAAATGTCATATGTGATTCGATAAATGACAACCCAGGAATCCTTGGCCAAGGTGGAATGAAATTAGAAAGTAGTTTCTAATTTGCATTCATCAGAGTTGTGCCTTTAAGAATCGAAATACATAAAATTAAATAAAATAAAACTTGACAGTAATTTCATTTCTTATATTTAATTGGGACATTGTATGGTGGAAGAATTGAATTGTACGGTAACTATTAACTCAAAGGTTCTTTTATGATTAATGTTGAAATCTATATTATCTGGAAAGTCGTTGATCGCTAAGGAGGCTTATCCCTATTGTAGAATAAATATTATTTATTTAAATAAATTAATTATTTAATTTATTTATTTAAATAAGATTAGAATTGTTCTAATTGATTTATTCACAATCGGTTTAATATAGAGAACCTAAAGGGTCACACCATAAAAGGAAGAATAATTATTTAAGAAGTTAATGGCATAATCGTAATAATATGTTAAGTATATTTAATTTAATCTATGGTGATAGAATAAATTAAATAGCTTAATATTTATTATTTAATATTTTAGAAATATTAAAAATAAATTAATAAGAGGAGTCTTATTAATATTATTACAATTATTATTATTTTAATTTCTAAAAGAGTTTAGGAATTAATTTAATATAAGTACTCTCGTTTATTCTTAATAGGATTAGGAGCGAAAAATTAGTTAAAGGAGTTTAATTAATTATCCATAATAAGATTAGGGAGCCCATTTAATTAAAAGAGTTTAATTAAATAAAAAATACCTTATTTTAATTAAATAGGGTTACCTGATATCTTTATAAGAGGAGTCTTATATCAGATATCAAATATACGTAATTCCAATAGTTGGAGAGTACGCCCTCTTTTTCTATAGAGATAGGAAAAACTAGGGTTTGAGCCAATACACCCTTCTTCTTGAAAATTATTCTTTATTGGTGGATCACCTCTAGAGGCCATACACTTGGGTGGCTTGCATTGATCAAAGGAAGGAATCTACCCGGAGATTCAAGGAGATCGCGGAGAAGTAGGAGGTGAACTCGTACCTGAGGAAGCTAGTTTCTACAAGGGTATGATTTCATAATTTCTTATTCTTCGTTTTATTAATAATATGCATAAAGGATGATCCGGGTAATTGGTTTGTGAAAAATTTTAAAATCTGATTTTATTTTGCTTCCGTTATTTTTTGCAATTTGATTGCTTCTTTGATTTTCACAAAACCTAACAGATTATAGGTCTTATGAACGCAGATAAGTACTTTGTGTAGCTGTAATCAGCGGAAGAGGCAAGTTTCCTAACTCAACCTTGAGTTATATTTGTTTAATTATTATAGTGGTTAATTATTGTTAATTATACCACGTCCAAGAATTTATTGTTGATTATTCGCAGTTAGTGAATGTTTAATAATTCAAATTAAATTACTGATTCGAAAAATATCCATTCGTAGAATAACTATTGTTGGATATTCATATCCGTAGAATCTAATATTGACAATATAGATAATTCCTATTTATTGTCAAATTATGTTGAGAAATGTCTTAGCTAATTATTCTGGCTAGACGAACATTTGTTAGAACTTGATAGATTCAAGAAGAGAATTCAATTGTTATTGACAGATCGATGCTAATTATTTCGGCTAGATCGAGAAGTGACTAAATATTGAAATCATAATTTTGTTGTTAAATCAAATCTTGATTCTGAGACTGAGACTGAGAAGAACAACCTATTATATAAAGGGAACATTTTATTGGTCGTATATTCTGCCTTTGCGCGCGATTAAGTATTATGCATAATATAGGGTACAAGGAGTTGGCCGCTCTAAGTACTTGCAGAGGGGTATAATTTAATTTTTATGGTTATCTGATACACCTGGGTTTATCAAAGTCAAATCTTTGATAGTTACTCGAGAAGAGAAGTTTAAGATCCAATGGATCACTCAACATAAATCTGAAAAACATTCCACTTTGTTAATGCGAAGAATTGATTCTTGATTATTCAATAGAATATCATAGAAACTTTAAAAGCATTATATTCTTTCATTATCAAATTATAGTGTTGCATAGATTGCGAGAAAACTTGTTAATAATTAACGAATTGTTCAGCTATTTCAAGGTTCCCCGAACTTTGGTATTATCCTATCAAATTAGATAGTCTGTTCTTGTTGATTATTATACATTTATTATGTCTTAACTTGTGGGGCAAACTTGTTGCTCACCCTTGCTAAATAAAACATTTCAGCTAGGGAAGAAGAGGCCAACGGGTCTAAGAAGAACAAAGGCAAAGGCAAAATGCTGGAATAGTTATGAATAACATTATGTATTATGTTATGTTTGTAAACCCTTTTTGTATAATTAAAGGGTAAGTTTAAAATGTTAAGGTTAGGGAACCTGGGACTATTGTATTAACAATATCTGTTAATGACTTATATATTACTATTTCTATATGGATGGGTAGTTATATGTTATTATATTGTGGATCGTGAGTACCAAACTCGGGGGTCAGGTAACCCGGATTTGGGGACGTCACAGGTTGGTATCAAAGCTGTAGGTTATAATGTAAGACCCCGAATTTTATGAAATAAAAGTATGCAATTTTTCTTATAATTACTATTCAGTAAATGGTTAAATTGATAAAAGTTTAAAGTTATGGGTGAAATATGAATTTTTTTTCAAAATAAGCAAGTGGTTATAAAATAATCATTGTTGTCGGGGAATATTCGTTTGGTCGTGGAATATTCTTTCTGTCGGAGAATATTCGTACGACGGCGCAGCTATTTGTGGGCCCCATAACGAATAACTGTCGGGTGAAGGAAAACGACAAATTTGAGTTTTTACAAATAACGGCGTAGATGTTACCGTTGACACTGTTAGAATACCCGGTGGTTAAAATACAGTAATACGCGTTATTGCACAGTAGCACACGGTATTGCATATTATTTTTGAAATTATTGATTCTTACGTAAGAAGGCACTACTCAATAATTGTTACAGTAATTACTGTTCAATATTTTATTTTATTGATTCAATAATTGCTGCGTTGATATTTTATATTATTGTTGTTTCAATAATTGTTGCTGCACAGTATTTTCTATTATCAGATCAATAATTCATATTGTTTGAATAATATTATTAGATAACATTATTGGCAATGTCTAGAAAGTTCTGTCTAAGGAGAGGTTTGGTCACCTAATTGCGCGCCAGTAAGGAGAAATTCTTATTGGAAAGCCCCCTCTTTCCTGGGAACGACCTGGTTGTCATAAATGTGATTCTGTAATATTATTTGTGAATAATTAATTATTGACTCATATGATAAGGAAATATTTATTTTATGTGGATATAAACGAGGGATATATTTTTGTGGCTAAAAATGAAGGAGTTAATGTTGAGGTTTTTATCCGTATTTTTGTCGGAATGGAGGTATTAAAAATCAGGGTTTTTGAGATATTTTGCGGGGGTTATAATTTTTAATCCGACCGTTGGATCGTGGTAATTTTTGGATATGTTATACATATATAAGTTGAGTATATGTCCACAAATTTTGAACCGTTAAAAATGAACGTATGATTTGTTATGAATTTTAAGAGGTGGCTGATTCGGAAATCAGGTTATAAATCATTTTTGGTGGAAAATTCTAGAATTGGTGGGCCCCACTTGTGGTTGGTGAAGAAATGTGCTGAATTATATTTCAAATGTGGTGGGTGGGAATAGTAGCAGGTAAAGCCATCAGGTTGCAGGTCAAACCTACCAAAAAAATTTTATAAATAGAGGGCTAAGTTAGAATTGAAAATCACACCAGAAACAAGTTTTCTCTCTTTCTCTCTCTATATTATGAAGCATATTTTGTGAGTATTTAGATACTTTGAGAGTTGCTATTCAGTGCAAGTTTTCTTCAGCATCATATCCGATATCCAGTCAGAAGTACTGCTCTTTTGAGGTAAGGGATATTAAGGGATTTTAAGGGTTGTTATGATTTTCAGTTTCGTAATTTTTCTGATCTTCAAAAAATTCTGGAAAAATTTGAAATGATATTTTGATGAGTTTTCTTGATTGTGTCCAAAAATGGTGATTTTTGGATGTATAGATTGAGAGTTATGAATTTTATGAGAAAAGGCTATTTTAAAAGTAACAGCTTATAATTCCTTGTGGTTAACTCCAAAATTGATGAAATTTTTATTGGGAGTACATGTATATGATAGAAGTATACTCTGTAAATTTCAGAATTTTTAGACAAAAGTATAATTTTTGATAAATGTCTAAATATTCGGCTATTTTGGCCATATGAAAAATAGTAAATGACTTTTAAAAATTCTGAGAAAAATATATGTTCACTATGGGACTATATTATGCTAAATTTCAGAAAAGGAATATTTTTGAAACGGATTTGGTATTTTTCATGAAAATAGTCTAGTTATGAGAAAATGAATTAAATATGTTATGTGAAGTAAGAAAATTGGAAAATAGGATTTTATGGCTTGAGAATCCTATATATGAGGTATATGCAGATTTTTGATGAGGGTTTTGGTTATTGATGATGAAATCTTAAGAGTTGGTATTTTATGATGATTAAATGCATTAATTAGTAAAGTGTAAACAATTTAAATAAATTGTTTATAAGCTTAAGAAATATTATTCTTTCAATATCATTATACCGAAATACTGGTATGGATTTTATTGTGGAATTTCTATCTTTTGTGTCGGGGTTACTATTCATGAGTTACTATTCACGATTTACTATTCATGAATTACGAATATTACTCTTGAGATTAAAACTATATGTTGATCATATTATTTTTATCATCATATATAACATTTTTATAACCCTGATGTTGAAATTCTCTTTCACTGGAGTGTAAAGATGGGTAGATTATTGGTATGATCATGACTAGGGTTCTCTTTGGCCTGTAGTGCAAAGTTGAATTGTGACTGGTATGATCATGACCATTGAATTTATAATTGAATATCTTAAGCTTAAGTGCAAAGGTGAATTGATCAACATGGTTATAATTATTGTTTATATAAATTCTGAAATGATTATATATTTCTTTGAGATATGAATATATTTGGCCTGTAGTGCAAATATGAATTGTTGATGAATATCTTTGGCATGTAGTGCAAAGATGGCCTGTTGATGAATATCTTTGGCCTGTAGTGCAAAGATGAACTGTTGTTGAATATCTTTGGCCCGTAGTGCAAAGATGGTTTGTTGATGAATATCTTTGGCCCGTAGTGCAAAGATGGATTTGTTAGTATGATTATAAACAGGAACTGTGATTTGGTATAACCATGATCTTTGATGTTTCAGGTAAAGACAGGTGATGAAAATATTCTTCGTCCTGGGTGCGAAGAAAAATTTATAGTCACAATTATGATTATGAGTTATTCATATGATTGTGGAAAGGAACTGTTGAGTGATGTTACATGGATAAAATATTGTTGGTGGATTTTTAACATGGAGAAGATAATAGACTTTATAGTCTATTTGACTCTTCTAATGGATTGCTCGTTCCGCTGCAACTATGGTTGAAATTTTTATCATTTACCATATGTTCTAAATCTCTGATTTATTGTTGATGAAGGCTATTGATAATTGAATTATCTTTAGTCATGATATTCTTTACTGAGCTAGTTGTGCTCACCCTTTTGCTTCACAATTCCTTTCAGGTAATAAGAGTGTAGCTGGGTCGAGCGGGGGTAACAAGGGAATAGAACGGTGGTCATCATTTAGTAGTTATATTTGGTGAAGAAAATAGGGTGAGGCGAACCCAACGTTGGAAGGGTGTTTTGTCACTATCATACAAGATGTCTAATGACATACAACCTCGTGTCATCATAAGACAGGGTTGTGCTCATCCATTTGCTGAGTATATCTATGGGCACTACCTATATAATCTTGGTGTTTGTTTGAAGTATAATTCTCAATTAGAGACAGTGGAGATAATGATAAGTCAAGAGAAGACTCACCATTGGGAAGAATATGATAGTAATCTTCTCGTTTTTCTTTGGGGTCTATTGGGTCAACCAAGGATAATTCTGTGGCCATATGATATCTATCATAACCTAGATGCGTGGCCTCCCATGTACGAAGGTTTCCTTGAGCACTTCCCAAAGATTTTAATTTCTAAAACAGTTTTTGACTATACCTTTATGTAAGGTGTCATTGTGAGGTGATGTCCACGGTTGGAACATGAGTCACATTTGGTATATATTTGTATCCAAACTCACAGCATATGTGTTGTTGTATTTTGCACGACAATTGTTGTAATAAAGTTGTAGTTGTTTTCTGTACCATGTATTTGGCGACTCAGAATAGGTTGGATGGAATGGACCTATTTTGGGGTCGTTACATATAAACCTTAAGTGGGTAGAGAAAACCCTAGGATTATAACCATAAGCAAAATAGAGAAGACACATTTAGAGTACTAAGTGAGGGATTGTCGAAGTGCATCAATAGTGAGATATGTGGACACATAGTGTGAGAAGTTTGTACTGATGAAGTACTAAACAACTTGTTTAAACTGATTGTAGGATGTCTGGAGAAGATCAAATGAGTGCGGAGATGCTAGCGGTTGTTGCACCAGTGCCAGTAGCCGAGGTGCCAGCACAAAGCGAGTCAATTGAAGAAGTAGGGAAAGATGAACCCATTGTGAATCTTAAGAGTGATCATGACGATTATCCTGAGATGTATCTGAGTGATGATGAGGAGGCAGAGTCTGAGGAAGCTAGGGTGGAGAAAAAGAATAAGATCAAAGTTAGAGAATAAGATCAACTATCTGCAGAAGTCCAGGAACTCCGGAGTAAAGTATTTCTCTTGGAGGAGTTGTGGAAGATGGAGCGAGCGTTACGCAAAATGATTGAAGAACGGAACGAGCAAAAAGCGCAGGTGGAGAGGATGAAGACTAAAGGTGGTGGATCGTCTGAAGGAACAATCAAGCAGCAGAAAGGCAAGAAAAAGAAAAAGAGGGACAACGACAGCCCTAATTCTGAAAATTCAAACCCGAAGAAGAAGAAAGTCTGTAGCAAGTATGGGAAGACTCACGCGAGAGAATGCATGATGTGGAAGAACGTGTGCTTCAATTGTAAGTAGGAAGGACATATTTCTCTACATTTTCCTAAGTCGAATATGAAGAAGTGTTATTCATGTGGAAGGACGAGTCACGGATTCAACAAGTGTCCCATCAAGAAGAAGACTGGTGAAGGGAGTGGACGGTAGACAACTTAGATATAAGCGGTAGTAACTTTTAGTAGTGGGTTATGATATTAATGATTATAATATCGAGAACAGTGTGTAAGCATATGTAAATATAAATATGTTTGTATGAATGAAATCTTTATTTTCTATATGAATATAAGATTAAGATTAATTTGTGTGTTCTTAAAACTCATACTTATGGTAAGTTCATGACTCATAATTATATAAAATGTTTGAACCCCTCAGCGAATGGATGCCAAAGGTCTAACTAGGATAAGTTCGTACACTCATATAATTGTGGTAAGTTCCTGAACTCACAAGCGTGGTAAGTTTGGCGAACCTGTAATAACTAGGTGTGAATGGAGAATTGGAACTTTTTGTGTAAGGTTGTGTTGTTAATCCTGATATGATTTAAAAAGGGATAGTAATATGTGTTAAGTACTAAATGTACTATTTGCTATTTGAATAAATATGCGATTATATGAGAATTATGTGATGAATTCTTATTGTTTTAAGAATTTGTATAGAGAAAGAGAATTAATGTAAGACTTTTATTTAAATCAGATAATGCCACCTAGACAACAGAATCGAAATCAAAGAGAAGAGCAGTCAGTGAATAATGAAGGAGGTCAAGCTGACCCGATGCAGAATTTTGTGGATATGTTGGCCCAAGCTATGGGAAATAGAGTTCCAGCAGCAAGAGGAAGAGTGAGAGAACAACCAGCTGATAGATTGGCTAACTTTAAATACTTTAAAGTGGTAGGACCGCCTGAATTTAAAGGAACCACGGATCTGATTAAAGCCCAAACCTGGGTTAAGGAGATAGAGAAAGCATTCATTATTGCGCGTGTGGCAGAAGAGCAAAAGGCAGCTTTTGCAACTTATCTGATGAAAGGATAAGCTAATTATTGGTGGGAAACTAATCAGGCGAGAGCTGGTACAGCGGTGGTAACTTGGACAAGATTCAAGGAATTGTTCTTCGAGAACTATTTTTCGTCAAGTATGAAAGCTCGAATGGAAGTTAAGTTCTTAGAACTAAAGTAGGATAATATGTCAGTTTCGGAGTATGCTGTCAAATTCAACGAGTTGGCGAGATTTGCACCTCATCAGGTGGCACAGAGGAAAGAAAAGCGAGAAGATTCAAGAATGGACTGAAGCCGGGGATATTCAACAAGGTAACAGTATTGCAGATCAATACATTTGCAGCTTTAATGGAAAAAACGTTAATTCCTAAAGGAGGGAGCGAAGCTGCATCTCAATTTCACCAAGAGAAGAAGAAGAAGACAAATGATGGAGGTTGTAGTGGTGGTAGTAACCCGAATAAGAGAAAATGGAGTGAGAATATCCAATCGGGTAGCAAGATAGAAGGGAATAAGAAAGGAGGAGAGTCTTGTGCGAACTGTGGAAAGAATAATCCAGAAGTTTGTCTAAAGAAGAAAAGAGTCTGCTATAATTGCGGATAAGAGGGGCACATGTCACCCAATTGCCCCAGTCCAAAGAAGATACAAGGTTGTTATGCATGTGGATCGACTGATCATTTGGTTTTGAATTGTCCGAAGAAGAATGCAGAGAAGAAAAGTGTCAACAAAGGACCTGGTGGTGGAACCTTGGCAATTCGAGGACCTGCACAGCCAGGAAGATCAACCGCCCGTACATTCAACATGACGGCGCAGGATACAGTGGCTGCCCAGAAGGTGGTAGCATGTAACAATTTCGTTTAGAATTTAAATTACGTGAGTAGTGTGAGTCAGATATTTTTGTGAACTGTTTTCTTTTATAGATTCAAGCCACATGTTAGAATTTGAAACACAAATTAATATTGTGTTGATAAAAATGAATTGATGATACAACTTTAAAAGATTGTAGAGAATAACAAAGTGGTGATTCCGAGGACGGAATCCTTTTAAGGAGAGGTGAATGTGATAACTCGGGATTTTGAATAATCCAAAATTTACGAATAAATTTTTTTTATTTAATATTGACTGTTAATATTGTATCGTGTATCTGTGATACGAGTCTCGGTAATTAGTCAATTTGTGTATTGATTGAGAAATTAGAGTAGAATTGTGCTTAACAGCTTTAGAAACCCTAATCCTAATTCTGGATAGGGATTCGATAGAAAATATAATTAAAATAATTATATTGATATGTATGTGTTTGTACTGTATATAACTTTTGATCAATGATAGATCAGATAATGTTTAAAATTAATAAGCCCTAGTAAGGGATTAGAAACCCTAATCTTCGGATTAGAAACCTTAACATACCGTTAGAAACCCTAATCGAAAGCCGGAAAACTCTAATTTTAAATTCGAGAATCCTAAACCCTAATTAGGAAACTCTAATCCTAATTAGCAAGCCTAAACCGATTAGTATGTGTTAATATAATTAGAAAACCCAAATTATACTTTAGAAATATTAATTTCTATTTAAAACCTTAATTATATTTTTGAAATTCTTAATTTTCTATTTTAAAACCCTAATTAGAAAATTCTAGAATTAGAGTTTGTAAAACCTAAAGGTTAGATCCTTAGGGTTAAACTCTAAGGGTTTGAACAATTGCCCATAATGCCATTAAATTATTTTTTAAATGATAAAAATGTCCTTTTTCATTTTCTTTAATTGGTAACTTGTAAAATGGCCAATACCTTTAGTAGTTCACCAACTATATTGACTTTGGGACATAAAAATCTCTAGCAAGATCAGTTCATTGTACCAGCCATTGCACTTTATCATCATATATAAGAGATTTAGAGAGAGAAAGTCATCAAAAGTTGGTCATTTGCACTCAAACACTCAACTCACTCTCTCTCACACAAAACCATCGAATTTTACAAGTATATCAGTCCTGAAAATAGTCCCTTGATCAACCAAGATCAGTTAGGAAGATCTAACATCAAAGATTTAGCAAGAAGGTATAATCCTAAAACCTTTTTTGATCTTACATGCTTAGAAAAATTGTGTTTAAGTGTTTAATCAGGTGTAATATGATGTTTTTAGATGATCTATGTTGATCCATCATGGGTCCATAGCATCAAAATACTTTAAAAAGATGATTTTTCAAAACTGTTCTTGAGCTATTAAGGTGGTCTGACAACCAAATGTCAGACGCCACAGATCATTCTCTGTTAATAATCTTTGGTGTTTTATGTTTTGAAGTTGTAGTATGCCATGAGTACTTTATTTTGGAACTGGAATCTCAGTCGTTGAACTTCTATATTTCAAGTTATAATCGGTCAAAGTCGGTTGACCGACCATGATCGAGTACAATCTGGGTAACCCAGAAATGCTAAACCCGAGTCTGACAAGCTTTTCAAATGACTAGATCTGTCAGTTTTTACGAGTTTTGTTGTTGTTGTTGTAATAAATACATAGTCTGTTGTCTTGACTATAGATTCATAACTTTATATCTTGTAATTGATCAACAGATCAAATATAGCAAGCGGTCAAAGTAGCATACTCGACCATGATAGTTGTTTTCTGGAATTTCCAGAAAACCAGATGAACAGTCCTCTGACAGGGTTTGAGAATGACGTCATGTTGCCGTACAGTATTAACAGTCCATTTGAGGATGCCGTCATTATATGACTTTGTCATAACACATCATATAATAGTGGAACAGCGATTTTAGATCCATTCAACACTAAGTATTCCTGTATTTCCAACTCCATCAACTTTTTATCATCTCTGCACCAGGTTACATAGTACATAAGTGATAAATAAAAATATATTTTGATATTTCAAATCATTTGTGTCTAGCTGAAATAAGTAGCATAGACTATACTTTAAACCGTTTCAAAAATGATTACGAATCTACATTTTTTTTAAAAGCACATAGTGCGTGTTTATCTTGATGTCAAAATTTCGAAGTCTAACATAGCTAGGAGTTTCAGAAAACCTATGTCTCCACTAATAATCATTTGCTTAAATAGTCTATCTATTCCTATTATCCTTAATACTCCATTCACACAAAACTATACCCAGTTCGTCAAACTTACCACACTTATGAGTTCAGGAACTTGCCACAATCATATGAGTTTAAGAACTTATCCTAGACAGACCTTTGGCGTCCATTCGCTGAGGGGTTCATAAGCATTTCATATAATTATGAGTCACGAACATACCATAAGTATGAGTTTTAAGAACTCGTACTTAACCTTATATTCTCTACCTATAACCTATCTATCTGTTATACACATGAGAAAAGAATCACCTTCTCGACACGCATATAACAAATAGCGCGACACAGACATTTCAATGATTATCAGTGCCAGAAACTAAGTGTTTGTTACACCAAGTACAATTCAACTCCCACACGAAGAATCATACGACCTAGCTGCTGTCATGAGTCCTCAATTGAAATCCCCACTTAATCTTAACTCCCTTCTCAATACGAATTTCATTCAACTTGTATGCATAATCCTTTCCTGAATCTGTACCAATTCATAGACACACAACAATCTTGCTGTAAATTTGTCAATCATTCAATTAATCCATATCAGATCACGGGGTGATCTCATCGTATATAATACGATTCATTTCTATTATATGATCGTTTTGCTTTTCAATCCTCTATCACTCTACTTTTAGTCTTTTAGACTCGATCTACTCATCATTACTGTTCACTTTTATTATCAGAGTTAGGAAACTCTATATCTTATAACTCGCCGAGATTCGACTTTGAATCTTACCAACACACTAACTCTTTTTGAGTTAGTACTTATCCTAATCACTGCGGTTATTAGACTAAGGTATCACTACCCTAAGTTTATAACCAACAACTTTGATACCAACTATGAAAGCCCCGAACCCGGGTCCCAAAACCCCACAGATTCGGTACAATCAATCTATCACTATTACAATTATTCTATAATTATTACGGAAGATATAAACATAAATTGCTTATACAATATATTTACACACTAATCCCAAGGTCGAGTAACATTCACATAAACACAATTCGTTATCCTATCTGACATACAATATTATTATCATACTATAATATTACAATTAAGCTGCACATAAAATCCCAAGCTGAACTTGGCTTTATCCTTTCCTGTATCCAACGTATGCTTCTTAATCTGCAATTTTAATCATGATATAGCAAGGGTAAGCATGAGGGTTGCCCAGCAAGTTTAAATTTATAATTTAACGATAAATCATTATTGAAAGAATCTGAATAATAAGCTGGCTATAATTCAACAATATAATTGTGAACTAGCAGAAACAAACTTCTGACTGAACAAGTATTAAACATGAACAAATATATCTGGACCGAATAGTAATGAAGGTGATCAGCCTTTCATTCCTGACTTATACATGCAATCTATACAGAGTACAATTCTACAATGGCAATCAGCAATGATTAACCATAAGCATATCTGAATGAAACAACTCTTAGTAGAGTTAAGTAAAACTTGCATGAACCGTTGATTACCGCTACGCAATTTATAACGCTTTATTCGAAGAACTAATATTAGTAATATAGATCTCCAATATTAGAATAATATCATCACAATATAATACTATTATATATATATATATATATATATATATATATACATAGAATAATCTAAACACATAACACATAACCCTATAAGTCAATACAGCACATAAAACTAGGTATCAAGTCAAACTATTGTAGTCTGAGTTGAACCCGACACAAATCTGACATCCCGACGGTCTAGTCGGACCAATATCGAGTTTAAGTTCAATTAAACTCTGTCTAAACACTTAACCATTATCTAAGATAATTTATTAACAGTCGACACATTTTTCATAAGCTCGTAATAATTTTTAAATAATTATTACTATTTATCATGAGTTTTCAATCATTAATATCATATTTAAATGAATTAAATACCATATAATTCTTTTATCATTAATATTTATTTATTATCCAATATTAATGAAATACATGTCATAATATTATAATATATTTATAATATAACAAAGTATTTTTAATACTTTAAAATTACCTTTATATGATTTTTAAAAACTTCAATTCATTATTCGGTAATTACTATTAATATTAAAATATTAATATTTTTATCACAAAATCTCAAAAGTTATATTTTATAACTTAAAATATTTTTATAACACTTAAATTATTTTTATATGATTTTTAAAACATTAATTCTATTTTTCTATAATTTATTTAATATAGTTATTAAATAAATAAATTATCATTAATATTTATTAATTAATGAAATTCCTCACAAAATATTAAAAGTCATTAAAAATAACTTAAAATATTTTCTTTTACCATAATATTATTTTTCATGATTTTTCATGTATTAAAAATCATTTTTAAATAATTAATTTAATATTATAATTAAATAAATTAAATACCATTTATATTCCAAGAATATTAAATATTTATGAAATATACTCAAAATAATTAAAAACCATTTTCAGACTTTAAAATAATTTTTCGAATTTATTTTGTATTTTTAATAATTAAAAACCATTTATTTTGATTTATTTAATTAAAATAATCATTTTCAAAAAATAATAATTACAAAAAGGCCCCATAGCGACAGACCCGTCGCTATAGGTGTTCTTGGGCCTGTTCTTGAGCTGCCAGAACTTCAAGTCAGTGAACAAGGTCCCTCGTTTGACCGGGGATTGATGTAGGTTCTTGTTGATTCTGGGCTTCTAATTTGTATTAAGGTTATAGTATCCATGTAATACTACATCTGAAATCAAGTTTCAAGGTCATTACACAGCATCACAGCAAGATCTAAGCTAGCAAAATGACTGACAACGTTGTTCTTCATTTTCTGGGTTTTCAAGAAAATGAAGAACAGACGTAGGTGCTACTTTGGCCCTTTTAATCTTCACATCCCCGGCTTGGTTAGGGTAATATGAATGTTCAATACTATAGTCCTGATGTCAGGGTACAACAAAACATCAACAGATCGGTCTAACGACAACACATTGAAGAAATCAAGGCCGGTCAAAGTAGTAGTTAGAAAACGGGTCTTGAAGATTCTGGGTTACCATAATCTCCTTCCGGCCAGTTGGTCAACGTGGTTTTGACCACGTTTAGCTACGATTCTGTTATGGATCTGAGTGAACTAAAGACTTCAGAATGTAGTCTTTATGTCAGGCTACACGATCAAACCAACAACGTGACATAATACATAAAAGACAAGCAAGATCAAGGGCTTCGAAAAGCATGTCAGACCACCTGGAAAATTTCTGGGTTGCCCAGATTCAAAATTCTGTGCTCGGTCAACGTACTTTGACCGACCATATCTTGCAATATACTCATGATCTGAGCTTGATTCAAGTCTCAGATCAATGACCTAACAACAAAGAACAAATACATAACATAAAATACACCAAAATATTAACAGGTAAAGATCTAAGGCCTGTGACGCATGTCTGTCAGACCATATTTTCCAACTTTTCTAAATTTCATAAAATGCTAGATTCGAGGACTTTGATGTTATGGATCTGGGATTTTACAACGCAGATCACTAAATAACATCCTATTACACATATCTAGCCAACAAATTACAACAAATAACATCAAATCATGAGATTTCTAAGTTTAGGGTTTTTATACCTTTCTAAAGCTTGTTCTTGATTCTGATTCCTGTGATCTGTTTGAGTAGATCTATAAACTGATAATGTCACATTATTTCACTCTCTCTCACTCTAGATTTTCGAATTTAGAGAGAGAGGATGGCTTTGGCTAGCAAGGAAAATAAAGTGAGTTTTCTCTCACTTTAATCTTTTATTTCTAAGGTATACAATGAATGGGGCTGATAATGTTGGCTGATAATTGAGATATAGAGCATATGTTAGGGCTAGGGTTAGTCATCAACCTAAAGATATGGCAAGATTTTGTAGCTAACTTATAAAAATACAAAAAAGGGCAAAATGGTCATTAGACTTTTAAATTTAATGGCATTCATGTAAATGGTCTAAATCCTTAGGGTTTAGGGTTTGGCCCTTAGGGTTTAGACCCTAAAATATTTGAAATTTAATTTTTAGGATTCTAAATTTGGGTTTTCGAAATAGAAAATTAATATTTCAAAATTATAATTAGGATTTTCTAATTATATTAAAATTTACTAATCATTATTCAAACTTGCTAATTAGGTTTAACATTTCCTAATTAAAATTGCTAATTTAGCATTTAGGTTTCATCATCATGTATTAGGGTTTATAACCCAAGAATTAGGATTTCTAAATTATAAAAAAAATCTAATTAATCATTAGGGTTATCCCTAATTAGGTTTGTAATTAAAATACATTAACCTTATACATAGCATTTAAATTCCTAAATTAGGATTTTAATATCCGAATTAGGGTTTCAAATTCTCAGAACATAAATTAGGGTTTCTAGAATCGGTTTTTAGGGTTTCTTATCAGACGTTAGGGTTTTCTAACTGAACGATGACGTTCTTAATGTAATATTAGGGTTTGTCACTGATATAGTTTATCTGGTCAACCCTTGACCCTTTACCACATGATGTACTCATATACAACCATATACATAGAATATATACACTTATAAACATAATCCTGAATAATTCACCACAAAAATTTTAAATCCAAATATTTCTTTTCAGAAATGTCAAATCCATACACTTATTTTCTGTCTAGGTTTATTATTTAACATTTATTCAATAATTTAAGATTTAAATAATTTTCTAAATTCTTGGGTCGTCACATTCACCCCTTCTTCTAAAAATTTCGTCCCCGAAATTTGCCTTACACCATTCATACACAGCATCGCATGCTACTTAATACATTCCTCACAAGAATTAAAATTTTGAAATTGTGCTAAGGGGTTTTACAGACTATTGTCTGTCATTTTCGCAAAGGTTTTATGGAAATTCATCTGCAAACCGTCGTAACTTACGGACATAGTGGGTAATTAGCCCGGTATGCCCTGTACTTATTAAGTACTGTGGGTCTAATCTGTTTCTCATATCCGCCTTGGGCGCATAAACTTTTCCCTCAGTCTTATTGGATTTCGCACCAAAACAATTTGGTTTGGGAAAGTTTTCAAAGAACTCTTAGAATTTTCATAACATTGGTCTAGGTGAATCGAATAGCGTAGACTCATACCAATAATTCAATTCAATCCAATTCTTTATGCGTAGCCAAATCCCGTTGGCAAATTAAAATTTTTAAAAATTTTTTGAGAATGACGTCATGATGTCGTACTGTATTAACAGTCCGTTTGAGGATGCCGTAATTATATGACTTTGTCATAACACATCATACAATAGTAGAACAACGATTTTAGATCCATTCAACACTAAGTATTCTTGTATTTACAACTCCATCAACTTTTTATCATCTCTGCACCAGGTTACATGGTACATAAGTGATAAATAAAAATATATTTTGATATTTCAAATCATTTGCGTCTAGCTGAAATAAGTAGCATAGACTATACTTTAAACCACTTCAAAAATGATTACGAGTCTACATTTTTTTTAAAAGCACATAGTGCGTGTTTAGCTTGATGTCAAAATTTCAAAGTCTAGCATAGCTAGGAGTTTTGGAAAACCTATGTCTACACTAATAATCATTTACTTAAATAGTCTATCTATTCATATTATCCTTAATACTCCATTCGCATAAAACTATACCCAGTTCGTCAAACTTACCACACTTATGAGTTCAGGAACTTGCCACAATCATATGAGTTTAAGAACTTGTCCTAGACAGACCTTTGGCGTCCATTCGCTGAGGGGTTCATAAACATTTTCATATAATTATGAGTCATGGACATACCAAAAGTATGAGTTTTAAGAACTCGTACTTAACCTTATATTCTCTACCTATAACCTATCTATATGTTATACACATGAGAAAAGAATCACCTTCTCGACACGCATATAACAAATAGCGCGACACAGACATTTCAATGATTATCAGTGCCAAAAACTAAGTGCTTGTTACACCAAGTACAATTCAACTCCCGTACGAAGAATCATACAACCTAGCTGCTGTCATGAGTCCCTCAATTGAAATCCCCACCTAATCTTAACTCCCTTCTCAATAGAATTTAATTCAACACGTATTCATAATCCTTTCCTGAATCTGTACCAATTCATAGACACAAAATAATCTTGCTGCAAATTTGTCAATCATTCACTTAATCCATATCAGATCACGGGGTGATCTCATCGTATATAAAACGATTCATTTCTATTCTATGATCGTTTTTCTTTTCGATCCTCTATCACTCTCCTTTTAGTCTTTTAGACTTGATCTACTCATCATTACTGTTCACTTTTATTATCAGAGTTAGAAAAAACTCTGTATCTTATAACTCGCCGAGA